>JAOBRH010432936.1:0-10769 GCA_027575125.1 Umimayanthus parasiticus | reverse complement strand
ACTACCAAGGGACCGAGGAAATGTGTTCGTTATATCGAGGGTTCGTTAAATCGAAAACCTCGATATACCAAATTTGCTTGAAAATAGTCAAATTGTACTGTAACTTTTGCTGGGCCGAAAAATGTTGTTCGTTATACCGAGGAGTTCGTAAAATTGAGGTTCCACTGTATGATCCAACAGAATTTTGTGGAAAATTTCACACCTAGCGTGTTTCCCTCTTTTTCTTATTTTAATATATTACCTAGAGACTTTTCCAATTAAAATAATCTTCAGCAATGCACTGCCTTTAAGTACTACTCAGGATGCAACATCTTAAACAGAAATCCAAAACAATGGAGTTCTATAGATGCCTTAAGACCAAATCATTTTAAGCAAATATTTGTAACACATATCTGCCATCAAGCCAATTGCCAAAGTGACCTGCCCTGGCAAGAGACAGCATAGCTGAACCTGCAGCCATGTACAGTTTGGCCTTTAGTTTACGGAATCCTGGCAATCTTAAAGTCAATACTAATTGACAGTTCAAACGCTGCAGTCTTCATGCATCAATTCAAAGTACATCACATAGGAAAAAACAGTTGTTTTCAAACTGAAGGAGGGTTCATGATTAAAACTGTTTCGATATTTTTTGATATTTGGTTGGTCTGAGGATGTTCTAAACTTGTGTCATATGTTTTCTTGAATTTTTGGGCAAATCCGGCTCAGCCTTAACATTCCTTTAATAAAAAAAATGTTGTGGCTGATAAGTACTGTCAGTACCGGCAGTGGACGCCACGACCTCTTTTTCAAATAATTTGTGCTGCCGGAAATTGCATGCAACTAACAGGCAGTGCCACTCCATTAATTTGGACCTCTAGCGACCAGTATGGCGAGGAGGAAAGCATGAAACAATAGTTTTATATACAATATCTGCGGCAAAGTGTGAATGCACGAGGTTTACCACCTGACCACCGTCGAGCAGAAAATGCAACATGAAAAGCAAAACGTTTGGATTTTGTAGAGAACCTTAACTTTGAGAACAACCAATATGCTGTTACCGTCTCTGCTGCTACCTCGGTGGGCCGGTTATTAAAACAAAGACAAAATCATAACGCATGTTTATGTTTTGTTCAAAAATGTTGCCAACAATAAATAGACCCCGGCTAAAATTTAGAGCTCAATGCAAAATGGTCAACATGTACATTGGATGAATAGATTGTTAGTCTTCTTGGTGGTTTGGGATGAATTTCCATCCAAGCCGAGTTCTACTCCTTTTTCTTGGGGAACGTGAACCTCCCAGAACTAGTTGTCTTACACAGCTAGTAGTTCAGTATAATTTTACCGAACCAATCCATTGTTCCTGTACCCTAGGTATACAACAGTTATCTTTAAGAAACACTGTCAAAACTAGTACTGGTGTCCCGCCGTTATCACTCAACTGCCAGTGTTGTGACAGTTGTGTCAAAAGCAGGTATTAAACACCAAATTAACTTTGCATCTCAATCCACCGAGAGCTCGAGAAGTTTCCACAGTGCAGATTGGTAGTGAGAGAGCATTCATGAAAAAACTGCTAAATTTGCGTAACAGAGCAAAAATAAAGGTAAGAACTGTAGCTGAGCTATGATGTGAATCACATGTTGGTTCTTAGGCTTCCACTCTCAAACTGGCCGGTTTCAGTTTTTACAATTTAGCCTAACTATATTGAAAATTTCAGCTACTCTAAAACAGGACGGTTATTATTGAGGCTGCAAGACACCTTACACAACCTTCTGACTTGGAAAACGACTGAATCCTTGCCTACACAAGCAATTTTTTCTGTGATACACCTTTTTTCTCGTGTACGCGGGAAATATGGCCAATTTCACGTGTACAAAATCATTTGCAATAAAACTAGTACCGTAATATTTTTGGCAAAAAAATGTAACATTTGAATCGAAATGTGCTCGTGCGGCTGTCTTATCAATTAAAATGTGCTCACCCATCCACTCAGCGTGTGATGTAAAAAAGAAGATTGCCACAAAAATGTGTCACAGAAAATGTGCTCAAAATGGATGAGGCTTAACAAGCGTGTATAGTAATATATTATAATTATATAGATAAGTAACAATTAAATAGTTTGAAACAGAGATTGACAAAGTTCCCAATTTTTCTCATTTTGCATGATTTGTGTTGAGACGTTCAAAGCTGGAATCAAGCAATGCCATATTTATAAGGTGAACAATAAAATCAAGACAAAATACCAGTCTTTGCCATCAAACCACTGTCACCATCCAATGGTTTGCGGACCACGCTTTCATACACCCCTTTGAACTCGTGTACAAATCTATCAGTGAGCTTGCTTGGGTGAGACATCACAGCCTTGTCTGTTAACACTGCCAGACGGACAGACCCTGCATAGCTGAATACAGACACAGACATGCTTGTATCGCTTATTAGCGGTGGCCACGGGATCACAGTTTCTACCTTGTTGCTAGCCATCTCCAACTCGTTGAGGGGTCCTGGTACATTACTTAGAATCAAAGCGCAGTGCTTGCTCAGGGAGTAGAAACAAAACTTCGCAATGAAATCTGGTAGATTGCCGACAATGTTGGAGTAAACCCAACCAAACATGCGCCAGTCTGTGGAGGCTTTCAAGTTGTCCATGCGTCTCTTGGTCTCATAAAGGCGTGACTCTGCACTGGCTTTTCCAACCGGAAGGTTGTAGAGCATGCCCGTTGAATGGTTTTCTAGTGGGATGGAGTTGCGTGATAGAACTGTTGGTGGCCTTGTATTCACACTTACAGCAATCTGAATGTCGTCTGGATCTTGTAATCCCTCTTCTTTGAGATACTGGCGGATTGCTCCTGCAAGGCATGCAGCCAGAACATCGTTAACAGTTGTTCCTAAAAAAATGAAAACCAGAAATGAGTGCACTACAACCACTTCAATCAAAACATGCTCACATTAAAGCTGGTAGAAAAATAAAGCGAACTGGGTGTCTGAGTTTTAAGTTGATAACCTTAAATTTTAACGGCTGCATTTACATCGCTATTTCTTAACCCTTATAAAAGTTGCTGTAGGCTAGCTTGTGTACTAACTGAACTAAGTTCAGGGCTTGGCTTACTTTGCTTCAAGAGTGTTGGTGTCTGCTTGGTGTTGATGATGTGCAATTTCACATTTGACTCTCTGTTCTCGAATCTTACATAGCGTTTGGTGGTATTAGGTTCTGGCTAGTCAGTTTGATCTGATCATTTGTTGCTACTTGTAGAGCTGGTTGGTATGATACTTATGAAACTTGCATAAGCACAACCTATATATCAAGACGCCGATTTACACACTTCCAGCATTCATTGTTTTCACACAGTAGTACTTGGCTTATCACTGTCATTCAATTCTTGGCTTGAAACAAGCATGAGGTGCACAACCTCGACAGGATCTTCCTCCCTATTACTGGAATGTAATATTCACTCAAACTGACCACCTATTTATGAGCGCCCGGCTTCTGCATACCTTGGCTAAGTATCCTATCTTGCTGCACTTTCAACATAATTCCATTTTGCTGGCTATCTTTAACTGACGACTTGGTATAACCCACACTATTGAAATCTCAATGATGTGATGACGGCCACATGGGAGATTGCTGTCCTGGCGATGTATTCTGTGTTACCCTTAACATACATAGTGCTAGTTTACTTAGTTTTACTGGCATACCTGTTCGCACTTTGATATCTTTGATAAGTTCCAACCTGATGGCTGGTGTCCAGCTGATACACTTCTTCCCTGAGAGCTGATCCATTGACGGGAAGGGATTACTGGCAGACGACAGCGCTACGCTAAGCAGTGCCAGTGGGCCAGTAAACATTGTCTTCCAAACGGTCTTTTGCTTATCGCATGGAGTTTGCACTGGCTTTTTAACGCGCAGCAGCTCTGGCTTATGATCAACGATCCTGAGAAAAAAAAACCAGATCATGGGTTGTATAACAGTACCGCTTCCCATACACTATTAACAGAGCCTATAGATAAGCACTGCAGCAATCGCGGTATTTTTCTACTGAGAACGCGTGAGCTTTCCGCCAGAATCCTGGCAGAAACAAAACTTGTCAAACGGCTTTACACCAGTTTGCATTTGTTGCACTTGAGCATTAAGTACAACTGCCGACATGTTTGAATACAGCATGATCTCTCACATTATGCCATGATCCCTGAACAATACATGCTCAATAGAAAATAACACGACTTCAGCAGCGCTATCTTTCACAATGAAATAAAAGATTGGAACATTGTTCAAAGCAACTGTACTATCTATTACTTTTAATTGCAGAGTTTTAACCTGACAAGAATACCAAGAACCAATTCCACTATTCAGACTTTTGCTCATGACAATATCCAAAACTGTTATAATTCATAACAATATTCAACACATGGCTATATGCAAATCTTTTAACAGTGTTTTGTGGTTTAAAAACTCTGCATGCAATGCCAATGGCTTATTGAGACCGAGGACTCCTTTCAGCGCAGTTTTAAGAATCTAAGCCTAAGACACCTTGTATTTTAGATTTTATGAAAACAAAATGAACAAATAGGAAAAAATAGGAACGCTTTAAAAACATTGTCATTGAAGGTTGAAGCCCTCAAAACAGTTAAGAACTTTAAGCTTCAACCCGCCAACAAACTGTGCGATACACTTGGAAATGAAGTACTTACTTAGCAATTAATCCGATCATCGCAAACCCATCGCCAATCGCGTGGTGAATACGGATATATATAGCATGCTTCTCCACCTCCAGTTCCAACGGGATCACAATGACTTCCCACGGTGACATCTCATCATCCATGGGGGCTGAAAGCAGATCGCACATGCTCGCCTGAAGCTCTTCTTCTGAGCGCGGCTTAGGGCTATCGTAAGCGAACACGTGCTTCTTAATGTCAAAGTTGTTCTCGTCTATCCATATATAGTGTCCATACCGTTCAACAATGCGTTTGTGCATGCGCTTGTAGCTCGGTTCTTCCTTGGCTGTTTCGAAAATGCGATTCACGAACAACTGTCGAAGTTCTTCGATGTCGTAAGATCCGTTGACAACAAACAGCCCGTTGATGAAGTAGCGGTTGTTCTCGGTCTCGTGAAGAAACGGCACGTCCTTACTGGCCAACACTTTTCCAAGCCTGTGGTAGGAAATAAAGGCTCCCTGGAGCCATTTGAACGCTCTAAAGAGGAAGTAGAGGGGAAGAGTGAGGCAGGCAAACACCACCCACAGTAGAATTGCCACGACGTACATGGCTCCGTACAAGACAGCTGGCAGCGCTGATTCCAGATACTTGGCGTACAGGTTCATGGCAGCAGGCCTAGATTTGCTGTGCGATTACCAGTGAACTCGAGATGTCTTCACAGCTGGCGTCTGGAAAGAATTTCCTATAGGTAGACAATTTGATGTTTTTGAAAACACACCGAACTGTTCGATATTCTATAAACTACTATTCACAACTAGAACTAGAAGTTACACTTAGCAAGTCAAGTGCTACCAAGACCAATACGTTTTAAGTTTTTGTTAAAAAAAAAGTTCCTTTATCTAGAAACACAAAGTCTGAACATTCCAAGGAAATCCTCTCAGCTAAAATGAAATGCCAGCTCAAATCCGTCAGTCTATAAAGAAGTTTAAATTTTAACCCTTGGGTAGCTCTAACTCACTTGCCAACAACCGCGCCAATGGGAGACTGCGCAGACTTGGTTATTGGAACAAGATGCTAACTCATTGTAGTTTACGTGGGCATTGTGGGAAATCGGGACAGCTCAAGAACCAATCAGAACGCGCGAAGTATCTTTGTCGTATACTAACGGGATTTTTTAAACACTTGGGCATTCAGTGTTATTTTCAGGGAAAAGTGCCCCAATCGCGATCAAAGTACAGTAATTTAGTATTTGCTCAAAAAATGTACAAGTAGCACCTACTGCCTTTGTTTATACAAGGTTGTCATAGTCGATAGTCCATACTGGACCGAAAGGAACTTTTGGGTTCAAGCAGCACAAACAATCTATTATTTTTAGCACTGACTTTGCAAATATAGAGTGCAGGCCACAGCCGTACAGTAATAACCTTTGCGAATGCGTTATGACTCAATATGACTGTGTCCAAAGTTCCTTTCGGTTCCGGTATCGACCGTATTGACTATGACAACCTTTCTTGACATAGCTGTATACATCGGGTGACGTTGCACCATTCGACGAACATTATGCACTATTTTAGATTTCACAACAAATTATCTAAGTACAGTGCGTAAAATGTTCTTTGTATATCAGCAACCTCAGCACGTTCTTAGTATGTTCTTAAATTTGGTATATTTATATCGGGATTTATATCATCCTGGACATTGTTACTAAAAAGTTCTTATAAAATAAAGAACGTACTAAGTGTAGGGTAAGTCACTAAAATACATGATGAACAATACTGAACAACCTCGGGGGCACCACTCACATAATTTACTGACGGCAGGGGTTTCCGAGGCATTTTTTGGGTCTGAAAGTTTGGCCAAAAGGGAATTTTTGGGGTCGCGAAAAAAACGCAGCGATATTTTTGGGTATTGTACTTTTCATCAGCTCAAATTAACAATAACGTAAAGCGCAATTTACTGTTGACTTGGCATTTTTTGGGTATGCTAAAAACGTAGGGATTTTTTGGGGTTGACAAATTGTGAAGTTGGGATTGTTTTGGGTATAAAATATGAACCTTTGTCGTACGCCCCGTCATTAAAATATCTGAGTGGAGGGCCCGGGTGAACGACCAAAGTAGGATGGATCCTTGCAGAGCTCCATACAGCACGAGCTCTGGGTCAGGCGACATCTCGTTGACATGTTTACTTTGAGTGTGGTTGATGAAGTAGGCTTTTTACTGAAAACTATTGGAAAAACCCTTTGTTTATAAAGCTAAATCTGAAAATGTGATCGAGGGTGTCGAGAGCTTTGGTTAAGTCTAAGCAAACCAAACCGGCAAACCAGAAACGGTCTTTCCTTTGTAAACATTCCATATAGAATGGAATGAGACTAGTGGCTTTACTGGTTGAGTGACGTGGACAGAATTAAAGCATGACAGAAGTTAAGGCCCATTTACACTAGACGAAAAAAGTGGAACGGATCGGATAAAAAATGGAACGGATCTGCTAAATTTTCTAATGTAAATCGAGTTTTATCCGTTCCACTCGTACCCGATCCGTTCCTGAAAAGGACCGCAACCGGTTGCAGTCCTTTTCAGGAACGGATCGGATGAAAATTGGCTCCGTACCCACTTCTCGGTTTCCTTTCCTTCGTGTAAACGCAAGAAGCGTTTTGGGGTATCGGTCACGTCGAGCTTTTCAGAGCCAGCTGTGGTTTTCGCGGGCTCGAACAGTTACGGACCCCTGTCGAAGAACCGTGTAAACAGATCCGTACACGTTCCATATCATGCTTATGACGGACCCAAGTCCTATCCGATCCGTACTAACAATTTTATTGTGTAAATGGTGATATTTTTGTGGTACCGGTACCGATTTTTATCCGATCCGTTCCACCTTTTTCATAGTGTAAATGGGCCTTGAATTCAAGGACTTTTAGTGAGTTCAATAACTTTCAGACATTGAATTCAAAGACTTGCAGACACCTAAATCAAGGGCTTTCCGACACTGAATTCAAGGCCTTTCAGACACTGAACGACACTGGATTCAAGGGCTTTCCGACACTAGATTCAAAGCCTTTTAGTAATTTTTTCTCCAGAAACTGGCCTGAAGCGAAGTGAAGTTGTCTAAACCAACACACTCACGTGAAATGCAAGTGCTGTTTTTAACTAAATAATAGCTTTTCACGTTTTCGACTTTTACTTTTACAGTGACAAAAGTCATTAGAGCAAGGACACAACTGAAGACCCCACGGTGCTGATGATGCTGGCAATGACAGATTATCACTGTGAAGTTGAACCAAAATGCCCTCTGAATAACGAATGTGTCATCTGAACACATTGCCGCACTGTCTTGTAACAGCATCACTTAACAGTTGACTGGCTGACTTTACTCGAAGTTCCAAACACCCATTTTCCACCTTGCCATGTAGCAAACAAATTCCGTTTTGTTGCACAGTTCCAGAAGCAATAACCTTTGTTCCTAGAAAAATCCAAATTTGAAATACTTAGAATTTGAAACGATAAAGATGACGTCATTGGCGAGATTCATGATTTACTCAAAACAAAAAGACTGTAAGTGAAAACTAAAATTTTCATGACTACGACAAAGACAAAAAAGGAAAAGTTTAAAACAAGGAGGAAGTTAAAATAGATTAAAAGTAATAATTGAAGCACAAACGGGTGAAAAATGAAAACCAGTTTAGTTAAATTGCTTGGTTTTGAGTAAATCTTGAGTAAGTTTTAGTTACATTTTTAATGAATACTCAACCTAAATTGACTAGGTGTTAGTTACATTTAGATGTATACTAAACATATTTTTAACTCAATTTACCGCTACAAACTTGTCTAGCAGTGAAAACACAAACTCTCCTTTTTATCTCAGCGGTACTATTCGGCATAAAGCTGTTGTTGCTGTTGTATTATTATTATTTATTATTATTATTATTATTATTATTATTACTATTATTATTTTTATTATCTTCCATCAAAGCAACTAATAAGAATGAATCAAAGTGATACGGGATACACAAACTGAATAACATTATACAAACAATTCACAGTTGGAAAAAGTACTGTCGATGAAGTTCAATACTATCAAAATGCATATCATTATTGTGAAAAAGATTAGCCATATTCATACTTCTTTATTCTACTTCTTTTCTCTAAAATGCAATTTTCCGTTTGGTCAAACATCTACAACAGAGCATAAACGGAATCCACAGCACGCTCACCTGACTGGTTCGCCTGGGAGCACAATAGCGTGTACCAACAAAAGTAAACCAAATTCGGAACCAACTCTTCCCAGGCAAAGCCTTTCGTTTCATATTCAGTGACGTAAAAACCCTTCTAATGCTTTTTTGAGACATTTGAAAACGTAATGTTAGCCGTAAACGCCAGGAATGGCAAGTGCGGGTTAAAGTCAGTAAATATTGAAAATTTAGGGGCTTAATATTGGAAACTGTGACACTGACGAGGCTTTTAATAACTAAAAATACACCTAAATTGTTAAAAGAAAAATGTTTGGAAATTTGCATGGGATCGAGACCGGAAGGGTATCAATGCGCGTTGAACGCAACACTTGAATATATTTCCTGTCACATTTCTCAGTGTTATTAAAAGCTTTACCAGTGCCACAGTTTTGAGTATTAAATCCCGACGTTTTCTGTACTTACTAACTTTGACCAGCTCGTTCCATTACTGCAATTACAGAGAGCTAACACCACGTTTTCAAAAGCGTGAGTAAGGTCTATTGACTGAGTAACTCATTCAACACTGAACTACATCTGTAACAAAGAATAGACCATACCTATAATCTCAACTGGATGCAGGTTCAACAAGGTTCTGCTCTTTTCCGCCAGATCCTTTGCGTCCTTAATACCGCTCGATTCAATCTTTTGCCGTTTCTCAAAATGAGCTTCTTTCCATCTGTTCTCAAATTCTTCGGTGTTTATGTCCAGCGGCCGAAGTAAATCGCTCATGCAAATCGGGTAGTGATCAATAAACAAGTTCTTCGTTGTTTTGCTGTAGTCTTTATAAGATACTTTAGCACTCAGGCTCATATGCAGCGCAGGCGAGAGGTAATGGAGAGAGATAATACGTTGTTCCTTTTGACAAATGGGGGGAGACAAGATATGATTAGAACTGAGACAGTTTACTGTAGCTGTCGGACCACCTCTTAACTCTTTTTTTGCTAATTTAAAAGCTAAAAACTGTTTCTTTATTACCATACATAGTACATAATTAGTTACAATCAGAGAATAGTATAACAAATACTATCGGTAAACGTTGCTCCGAAGTAGTAAAAACTATTCTGGACCGAACTCCCGAAAAACAATGGCATTGCATAAATAGATAAGTTATGGGTAATAAACACAGTCAAGAAATATATAGGATTACAAAAGAAATATAGAAAAAGACATAACACATTACTAATTAAGTGAAGAAAATAGTAAAACATAGGACAACAATCGTTACACAATAGAAACATCAACTACTGTTGTAAGTAGACCTCAAGAGGCAGTTCCTTCACTTTACATTTAAATTATTTTGTGACAGGTTTTTTTGAAATTTCCATCCATTTGATTCCCAAAGAGTGGGTCCAATAAATTCGATGCTGAGTTTGCCAAAATTTGTTGTAATGGCCGGAATGTCATAGCTGTGCAATAGACCCTATGCATAAATAGCGGCAATTCAAATATTCTATTGTCTATATTCAAATTAGCCCTACTAGCCTCATTTTGGGTAACATTTATTTTGAAAGTTTAACTCAAGAACAAGACTAGTTGCGCTAATTTCCATGTAGACAAAATATTATGTTGTCAGGAAACAAAAGTATAATATTAGCAATTGAGTGTATTATCGTGTTCGTACCAAGCACTAAACGCGATTATATCAAACTTGTTCGACTTAAATGTGCCGGTATTGTCACGATCACGTGTCAATGATTTTCAAAGATTCTGAAAGGAAGTATTTGAATATTATAACGATAAATTAAAGTAATTTGTTTAAACAGGTTTTAACCCAGTCTGCGTACTTAAACTGTTAAATTGTTTTTCAATCATGGTCATTCAAAACTTTCTTAGTAAGTAGTAAGAATGTGGAATATGTTGCCACATACATATTATTATTATTTACACATTATTATGATTATTATAAAAATTAAAATAG
>JAOBRH010432825.1:0-10770 GCA_027575125.1 Umimayanthus parasiticus | reverse complement strand
TATTCAGCCCCCCCACTTTCAAAGTAGCTCCGCTGGCCCTGTCTCTTTATTACCTCGAGTCATATTAATAACACAGTATAGGCACACTAAAAAGGTTACTATGCACAAACCTGAAATAAACTATACACAACTATTCTGTATGGCGTGAAATCTTTTACGGGATTCAATTTTATACTGATTTGTATAGTTTATTCATTATATCTCATTCGAAGCAATAAAACTTTGTTATTCTAGATTTAACGAAATTTTAGGGAAAAAACTAAACTCGCACAACGATCCAAGACTATTAAAGGCCCACATCGGATATCCGGTGCTTTGCTTTATGGTTTGTTTCATTAAGTCAATCGAAGCTTGAAAAATACTGTCTCGCTATACAATACAATACAAGTAGTTCAACATTAATAATTAAACTAGGTCACTTTGAATATTCAGTACTTTCTCCAGCTCATGAGGGAACTCGATTTTAACTGACAATCCCTTCCCACTGAGAAGTCTTAACCTCGCGGAACTGAGGATGCTCGCAATGGAAGCTGGACTGCATTGTACTCATTCGGAAGTTTTAACTGCGCAAACCTAAAAAAGGCTCGCAATGGATGCCGGTCCCCTCATCCGGGCGTTTAAAAATGGTAGCTGTTAATCTTAAAACATTTCTAAGTCAGACAATGTCCTATATTTTTCAAGTTTTAAAACCAATCTCTACAAGTACTGTTTATGCAAACTTAACTCTGACTATGACAGTTTTGTTTTGATTCTTTTGGATTTTTTTTTGGGGGGGGGAGGGGGTGAGCAGGATGGAAGTTTGAAAATAAAATAAAATACTGTAACCGCAGAACAATAACTTCTCCAGTCATTGTCCAATATTGTTAACTTAGATACGATTTTAAAAGATCTGATCATGACTATTCAGTTGTTGCACGTATCTGATTGGGTGGTGCGGGCAAAACCTTAACGGGCTTACCTCATTACACAGTTAAAACTAAATTTAGACTATTAATGCAAAGAGTATAAATGCTTAACATCTTTGTTCTGCTACTAGGTTTCGACCCACTGCGAGTATGCAAGAAATTCTTTTCAAGAGTGAAAGTCAACAAGAAACAATGGAACGAGCCCAGATATAGTTCCCCCAAGAGCCTGGACCGAGCTTTGTTAGAAATATTTTTCAAAGTTTTAAAATCGACAGTTGTTAAAGTTGTTGTTCAAATGATGGAAAACATGTGACCAGCTCAAGTTGTTCAAGTATTTTCGTCAAACACGAAGACCGTAATGTTGTAAAAAAATGTTACAACAAACTCACCAACCTTGTATATATATACATGTATCAAGACCCCACATCCTGAAGGATTCCATTTATTATATAGGGACTAGTAAACAATCAACCAATCAGTCCACACTGACAGTGATTATAAGTACACACGTTTTTTAATTCATTTTACATATTCGGCTTCAGTCTAATGAACTGGTCGTTAGTTTACCGGGAGGGGGCATCTAGCCATCCCACAGGGGTTGGCAAATACTTTGATTCAAGCAGTAGGACGGGAAGTAGACCCCGGACAAGCTTATCTGTAAAACAGTCCGAGTTATTAGAACTAAAAATGCCGCTTTGGAGATGGGAAAATCACCCAAAAGACGGCAATAGTCAACCACCAGCATGGGAGCCCCGAGTACCCCTCTACCGGCCATGGAGCTGTGTGGCACGTCCCGTGAGATATTTACGAAGATGCACATGTAATTACGTTACTATTTAACGGAAGACTTACAAATAAAACATATTATATCACATGTGAATAAAATTTATGTATTACCCTGTGACTTTCCATTGCTACATGTGTCTTCTTACAAGACGAGCTTAAACTTAAGTTCCGCGGTTTAGTTGCTTTACTAAAGTCCAGCAGTGTTACTCATTTTTAATAACATTCACCTTTTTCATTTCAAAAATCGTGGATCCACCCCTGCGTCAGAACAGGAGGTTCTGAATTAGTCTCCATTTATATCATAGTGGAGGGAGACTTTCTACTATGACTAGCTAGGTAGTAAAGTTTTCCTCCACTATGTTTACATGCAGTGCTTCAGTAGATTTTTTCTTTATTTTCGGTTTCCCTCACTTGTGTGAATCACAGTGTGTATGGACTCGGAGGTGTGGACCAGTACGCTCGATGCTTATAAATATAACTGAACAATCAAGTTGACTTCAAGTTCCAAGTTCTTATACAGAATTCTTATATAGAATTTGTACTTCTCAGTTTAAAATCATTTCTGGGCACTGGTGCATACTACGACTGTTCTATTATTCTCCCGAATTCCGCCTAACTTTGCTAGTGTGTCAGGGGTGGATCCAAGATTTTTCAAAGGGGGGTGACTATTCATTGTCTGATCACCAAAATATGTAAACTGGGAACTTGCTTTTTATATTTTTCTTATGTATTAGCTGAAAATGGATTCGCCCTTGTTTGAACCGTCTTTCTACCCAACAACACCTCCATAAATGGACTATTAACCGTCTGCAGGTTAAAAGACTAACCCCAGAACTCCGGGATTACCCTACTACTGGGACGGATCCAGGATTTAGTGAGAGGGAGTTCGGACAAACGTCCGGCTCAACCGAACCACCCGACCACTCCTGAATCCGCCCCAGCTACTCTCTTTGAGAGGTGCATGGGCTCTTTTAAGTCTCCCGATAAAGTCCAGAGACTAGACCTTGACGTCTCTGTACGCGGACGGTATAAACAATTTGCAGAATTCAGAGGGGTAAACGTGAACACGGGATGCTTCGGTACTGGTTAAGATTTGAGAGTAATAAGCCATCAAGTAATAGGCTGACTTGCATGACGTGAGTTCTCACGAGTGGGTTTAGATCGAGTTTGGAGAAACGTGCAAAATGAAAAACCAAAGGTGCAGCCCTCCTAGGTCTATATTTTGGATTGGGCGTATTCATTGAACGTTGAACTGTACTAGTACTCGGTTTCAGCCTTGCAACTTTTGGAGTTTCTACAAAGCCCCCATGCAAGAGTTGACCAAAGTCCTTCCCAGTTGACTATCACTTACACCGTTGAAATTTAACATCAAACTAATATGGCAGCACTTTGGACACCAAAAACAAGGAAAGCCATACACTCAAAATTAACAAAAAAACACAGTTAGCCGAAAGCAGCGACTGAGCCGTATTCTGGCACTCGCGCAGGGTACAGTTTTTCACTCTTTATTTATCATCTTTATTCCTATTTCTAAAAATATGGCTTAGTTTACAAATGAAGATACAAACTAAATACGGGTATGTATTTGTAGGCAACTTGCATACATCGGAGGTTTGTCAAGAATGAGCAATAAATAGACAAATAAATATATAAAAATATCGATGACACATGAGCAACAGTTACCTCATACACTCAAGTCAGTTTACTCATAAATGTGACGAGAAATTGCTTTTAGCTAGGCTAGGGAATCTGGAAACCAAATAAGCAAAGATACTCAGAAACTGAATATCATTGGTGTACAAAACCTTGCGAGGAGGCGAATAAGATCACACACATCTGAAAATTGTGTTGACGTCATGATGGCCTAAGATGGCCTAAGCCATGGCTCAAACTTCAAAACTGAAAATGGGGCTATTTCAGAGCAGACTGATCCATGCTGCGAGATACTGGCGTCGGTAAGGGCTTTTAAAATGTGGCAGTTTATCGTAGTTTGAACAAGAAGAGCTCGACATTGCTTGATATAAAATCTTAGCAAAACGTTCAGATGCTTTATGAAAATGAAGGTGTATGGATTTTTTTTTGCCTCGACACAGTTGACACGACTTGACATGTCGCCCCGTTAACTATACCTTTTTCACCCAGATAGGTAGGTATAAAACTTTCACGGAAAGCAAATATAACATTTTCCAGTTTTTCGGCCTTTAGTTAATTGTCATTCATCTAATGTCGTGCTACATTGATTTTAATAAATTATTTCAAATATAATTTAGTATATTTATACATTAAATGCGGAGTCAGTAGTCTGAATTTATTTGATCAGTTTGTTGATCAAGTTAATTAAATTGCTGTCACTGGGATTTCGCACTTTAGACTAAGAATATGATGGATGAATCGCAGGAATCGTGTCTCTCCAATTAGCTGCGCGATTTCCTGCGTACATCAGTTGCGTTTACTTTGAGCCGTAACAAGTTGCCAGAGGTTGTGTCGATGCTGCAATTACGAAGAAAAAGAACATTTAGTGTAAAAGGGCACTTAACTCTTTGCAGAGTGCTGGAAAATGAAACACATCGCACTATATTTAGGCGCTAACAGTAACTTTTAATTTGTTGTTAAATTGGGATTTTTAGAATTAATTTTCCTGGTTTTGTGACACATCACTGAGCACACTGATGAAAACAAATTAGGCTAAGCAACCGATATTCATACAAAAAGTTCAGAAAACTTTTAAACTTTTTGTGTTTTACTGCTATCTAACTGAACGTCTTTGAATCTTTTTTTTCAAACTTGAAACATTTTATGGTTCTTGAGCTCCAGTCTGAGCTTGTTCTTACATTGTTCTTTAAAAACTTTTGGCAGTTTGAGCCTCGTTGTTTCCTATAAAGTTCTAATTCTTACAGAAAAAAGGTGCGCAATCAATATATTTACCATGAACAAAAATCGTGTTCTATTTCTTTTCCGACTGTCAAGCTGCAAACGATCTTTGATGATGTCTCACACTAACACAGTGCCGAAAGCGTACAAACTTCCTCAAATATAAGGTTGGAATGGAACAAACGACATTTACAAAAAGAAAACAGATCTTACCACTGTACTATCTGCGCTCCAATGATGTCGTGAATGTGGTACGCCATTCCTAGTTTGGAGCAGCGAACGAGCTTACGAGATTCCAGCTCCTGTTCAGATTGCCATTCACAGTCGGCGACAAAGCACATAGTTAGTTACATATCTCGAGAATTGAATATCCCGAGTCCAAATACTAAACTGAAAATACTTTGGTTTGGTAAAAACATATAAAAAGCATCTGGAATAGGTTGGTCGGCACTGAATCTGATTTATATTATAATTTTGCTTCTAACTCTATCAGTGTTAACAGGGGCGTTCCTGTGCATTTTCTGATTGTAAGCCTTCATGGTGTGGGTGCCGAAGGGCCTCATCTTGGGGGCCAGGGGGGGGGGCAATTTATATATTTATTAACTAATGTTTCATTAGGAAACCCTATTCATTAAAAACCATAACTACATTAGACAAAAGTACAATATGGCTAAAAGTTACATATCCTGATACGAAGTTACAATAACAAAACAGGTTTACAAGTAAACAAGTAAATATAAACACGGCCTAGCTCACATCAAAGGGCTCGGTTGTAGTTGAAAACGGTTGACTTAAAATTAGTGATAGTTGTGCTGTTTCTTTTATCGCGAGGTAGAGAGTTCATTTCCTGTCGGTCTTAACTGCAAGCTGGCGAAGTTCTGTGTATTTCTGGTGTTGTAATGATGCACATCATGTAACGAGACTACAATCCTAAATGAGATATATATCATCCGAACGACTTGTAAGCTCGTGTTTATTTGATTAAAGGCGGGTAGGTACTTGTGCCTGATTAACTCCAGAAATACGTATGTGCATTAACTGTCAACTGGAATACTGTGCTAAGCGTGCTTTCGGTTAGTTTGTTAAATTAATATCACGAGTTACTTGGAATCTAATGTACTTGTCTGTCAGGGTCAACATGTGAATTCCATTTTACAGAAACCTCATGTTACAGTAATTACGTCTATTTAAAACTGTATGTGTTTAGTCTGTCACCTGCTACGGGAGGTGTTAACCCTTAGAAGACCTGCTGCAAAATGTTTCGGGAACCAAAAGATATAGTTGGGGATTGGGACACCTAAGTAAGTTTCCAAGAAACTAGAAATAATGGTGAAAAATAATTAGGAAATCGAACACAAGTTTGTAACCTGCACCTTTAATACCACATCATACAGCTTTTAGGACGGTCATCCCGTGAACTTCTAACTGTTTTTCTTTTTAAGACCACTAGAGGCTTATTTTAAAAATTTGCAAGGTTCTTGTTTGGAAGGGACCTTATATAGTTACATCTAGTATAGAAATGCGAGACTTGTAAGAGTTAAAACAAAATGCAGTGAAAATACATCTTACCTTTTGTAATATTTCCTTATACTTTCGCTGCTTCAGAAGTTGAATGACAGCTCTTCGTCCTACATACAAAATAATATATTTATTTAAGCAGTTATAAAATTTAAGTTTTGTTAGTTGCGTTAGCACTTGACAGTTAGCTAGCAATTCTTGTTAGTTAGTCCAGTTAGCCAGATCAGATACGAGTGCAAACTAAGCTGTTTTACTGTTCTGGATCTGATCTGATGCATGTTCAAGGCTGTTTGTTCTGATGGTCAGGCATCAAACATTACACTTTTACAGAGAAAATGCACAAAATAGCTGCTACTTAAAGGCTCTCTGGTTCATCAAGTTCTAACATTCATGCTGTCAGTCTTTCCTTTAGATTACAGACTTTGTTATAATTACTATTATTATTATTACCATTATTATTATTATTATTATTACTATGTAAGACAAGTCATTAGAGCAGCAAAATTATGACTGTAGACTTTCAAGGACTTGAAGGGCCAAAGTCCAAATGAAGGTTTTTCGATGAACGTCTGAAATCTGTAGACTTGTAAAAAGTGTTTACAGGTACCTTTGGAGAAGTTTTTCATGAACACTCCAGCACCAGGGATTGTAAGCCACCAGCTGCTGACATCACGACTAGTCAGGACACCAGTGTTGACAAGCTGACTGCGCCCCACAATGAACGAACAACAAGATAACAATGGGTACAATACATTGGACATATGTTTGCAATTTATGGTGTGTTTGGCGACAACTTTTTAAACTTTGATACAAGGCTGTGGTTTGTCATTTTAAAGAAATTCTAAGTGCACTTTTCTTTGTACAAAAGTTGGAGTCCTCAACCAAAGAGTAACAAAGTTTAACCATATTTGGTACCCTAAAATAACAGTTTTCTATTTTGTTTTTACAAAAACGGAAATATATGATTTATTCTGGGTTCGCTTCAATTTCCCTAGTTTCCTCCTCCTTTTCAGTTTTGAAACATTTATTCAGAATAACTTTCAAAAACCAATTTCAGTGGCTTCTATTTTCCTCACAAAATAATATTAAACATTGAAATGATAACCAAAAACCACATTATAAACTGCAAGAAATTATATCCTTATTAAACTTTTGGAACCTCTTGCCTATTTCTGAACGTTCTCCTCTTTTGGAACCTCAAGCCAAATATTTCCATTTTTAGTTCCCTCTCTTTAGTCAAATTACAAGTAAATTTCTTTTATTAGCTCTTGTTATTTAAAATAGAAATGAGTAAATATTTCCGTTACGTTATCTCATCCTCAGTCATCTTGTGTCTTTCCACCATGGTCTTTTTGCTGATACTGACATCAATACAGTTTGGAAGCACATCACCCAGGAAATAATCTGAAAGTAAGAGCAACATAATTATGGATTCATTATGAAGAAACTTAGTTGTGACACTGGTTAAGACTGATGTTTTGGCTTAGGCACCTAACAAGGAAAGTCTTGTTTCCATGGCCTGGTTGCTTTACAATTCT
The DNA here is from genome assembly GCA_027575125.1 of Umimayanthus parasiticus. Lineage (NCBI taxonomy): Eukaryota > Metazoa > Cnidaria > Anthozoa > Zoantharia > Parazoanthidae > Umimayanthus > Umimayanthus parasiticus. The sequence continues at coordinate 3,152 of JAOBRH010432825.1, read as the reverse complement.
TTAATACTATCTAAGTTTGTAAACTTGGACTGGTTGCTTTAAAGTGGGTTAAATTTACTTAATAACTAATGGTTAGGCAAAACTTTCAACTAGGACTCCTTTATCTAGAAACATGTCTGGTCCTTCTAAAGTATTACTGAAGTACAATCCAAGGAAGCCCAATTATGTAAACCAGAAATGACAGCCAAAATCAATAGGCCTTTTCACCATTTTCACTGCCATCTTGGCAGGTAAGAAAAGTAGCTCAAAATAAGAGACTTTGAAAACTGTAATATTATGAGAGGAACTGAATGCCAAAATTTTAGATATGTAGCCACATAAAGGCATCTAATCACAGTTTGAATTTTTCCATACAATTCTCTGTTGTCAGTTGTGTTTCACTGGCGCAACGAAAATCAAAACAAATAAATGGAAAAATTCAAATTGTAAATAGATGCTTTCATATGTGGCTACATGCATCAAATTTTGGCATTCAGTTCCTCTCTTGTAACATTAAAGTTTCAACTCATAACTTTTTTAAAACTAGAGTGTTATATTAAAGATATTTGACACCAAATTTCCATACAAATACTCTTGTTTTGAACCACTTTGCCTACCTGCCAAGATGGCGGCTGAAACCATGAAAAGGCCTATCTTCAAGGAAGTAAACTCAATTGTGGGTTAAAAATTTAACCCTTGGTTAGAGCTATACACTGCAACCAGCTTTCAAACAACTGGGCCCAGATGGTTAGGTTTTGTTTTAAGGTGTTAGTATTTAGATTAGCCAATCAGAAAGAAGTTCCCAACAGTTGCTACAAACCTCTAGTACTCTAGACGATAGCACTAAAGGTCTATAAACACACGAAGAAACATGGAACAAAATACTTGTTTTGAACACTTATTTGATAAAATTCCCCAAGAGGGTCTTTTCAGTGTCATATTCACATACATGTATATTAAACAGCAAATTACATATACAAGTAAACATAACCAAAGGGGTTAAAACCCCACCTTGCAGGGAGGCTGGCCAGAAGGCTATCCACAGTTCAGTGTGGCCAGGAAAAAGAAGCCTCAAATTTAGGGGTGGAGAATGGTAAATCCAAGACCTGCCGAGACTGGCATTTTAAAATCTGAGCCCAAAACAAAAAAGTGTAGCGACTTGATAGAAAAGCAAATATATGTGACCAACAGACACAAAATCTGAGACTCCGAGACCCATTAGTAGGTTGTGCGAGATTCCAAGACTTGGGTAGAATTTGCCGAGACTTCTCATTTTTCAGAGGACCATTCACCACCCCTAAATTTAGGTTCTCCAGATTGCAAACTTGTCAATCAGTGATTTATACCATTAACTAAACCACAGTGCCTTCTTTGAACCAAAATTTTCTTATATTTTGTTGTATTCTGGGGTGCACCAATGACCTATTATGGGAAGATTATTTGACTTTTGACGGGGTTAGCAGAATTGGTCAGTGCCAGAATTTCTTTCCCCACTGATAAACAAGGCAAATATTTTTTCTAGTGCAAAAAAAAAAAAATAAAGCAGTGCATGATGTAAAGCTTATCTCGCCTTTATTTTTTTCCCTGACTCAAGGTTGCTACAGGAAATATTTGTTCAAAATCTTCTTAACCCCCTCCCCCCATCAAAATTCACACAGTCTGCCCCTCAATAATCCTAATCCTGAATTCACAAAAGTCCCACCGACTATTTTTGTATTTGCCTCCACCATCTTGGACTTGACATGAGCCACATAGTCATCAGTAAGGACCACTGCAAACTCATCTGATCCTGAGGTCAGTTTGAACAACCTCACCTCGTTCTTCTCCCACAGCTCATTCTGCACACGTGAATTACAAAATAACTGGTATTAAACAAACCATGTAAATATACACTAGTCTCAACTAATGTGGGTCATGACAAACTTAGAGCCATGCTCACAATAGTCAACTGGAACTCCCCTATGTTGGCAATACGGGATGTGTCATGATTGTTCTTGATAAGGTTTTCAAGCTTGTTAGTCTTGAACTGGGTACAGATATATCTTTGAGTTTCAGTGACTGGTCTGGGACAGGGTGTCAAAATTCTATGAAATTCTGGTCTGGAATAGTGTAAGGGTTTGGACGAGCCATGAGTGCAAACCCACCAAACATTCTGGGGAGTATCCCTTGGGGATATAATTGTCATTAGTGTTAAGATTGGGGTTAGGGATAGGCTGTTAGGGTTATGTTATGCCTCACACTGCAAGCTTGCCTGACTTGCACTGTCTCGTGGTTCACAAGGTTCGACAGCTTGCAGTTTGGCATAACTTAACTCACCTTTGGGGCTCAGCTTCTCCGAGACTAATAATTTTATTACAGGTACATCAGCCCCATTTCTATAATAGGTCACATGTCTAAATATTTTTGAAAAAGCAAATAATCGAATACATTTAAAATTGAGTTCACCATCATGATCTATCTAACAATATGGCTAAAACGTTTTTGATGTTATAAAATAAGATTGAAAACAAAATATGTTTGTGTTCACAAACTTGGTGATAGTCAAGTAAACTGAAATTGTTTGTTTCAAACTTATAACATCATATAGGTTATAAAAGTAACAGTTGAAAAGTTCCACTTACCAGTTGTCTGTCCACTATAGTCTTATCCTGAATCACACTGTATAACTGGTGTTTTAGGACTATTGCTGGGATTCTGCCCACAAACTTTTCCAGAGAAATGATTGACTTGAGGTACAATATTCCTGCCTTGGTATCATTTGGAACATCAAGTTCTGAAACAAACACATAACAAAAGATAAGGTAGTAGTCATTCAGATCTCATGTAACATACATGTGCATGTATACACGTAACTGGGGCAGGAGGGGGATTAGGAGGGGGGATTTGGCATACAGGAGGCATTTGAACTTGGACAGGAATTCATATTCAAATTCCCCACCTGGGAGAATACCCTGATAACAGAGGTTTTTCCTGGCACGCAAAAAATGGAGAGAAAAGAAAAATCTCTGAAGAAATTGTGCCAAAATCCTGTTGAGTATGCGCGATAAGTCATCCAGGAGTTTGGATTAGTCACACTGGTCAAACTGGTTGTGTAACCGGTTTTAGCCCCTCGCATCATTCTCATACATGAACAGTGTGCAAATCTGCTGGCCAAAACGGTGCCTGCCTTATCA
>JAOBRH010432603.1:0-10775 GCA_027575125.1 Umimayanthus parasiticus | reverse complement strand
GTCTGTAAAATTTCAAACCAATAGGACTGGTTTATAACGAGGGTGCATCCATGACATTTTGCCATGGAGTATATACCTGGTTATTCCAAAAGGAACGGTTCTGTATACAAGACTTGAGTTGGTCATTCCAAAAGGAACGATTCTGTATTCAAGACATGAATTGGTTATTCCAAAAGGAACGCTTCTGTAAACAAGACTGAGTTGGTCATTCCAAAAGGGACTGTTCTATATACAAGACTTATGCTGGTTATTCCAAAAGGAACGATTCAAAATACAAGACTTGAACTAGTTATTCCAAAACGAACTGTTCTGTATACAACACTTGAGCTAGTTATTCCAAAAGGAACGATTCTGTATACCCGACTCCAAAAGGAACAATTCACAATACAAGACTTGAACTGGTCATTCCACAAGGAACTATTCTGTATACAAGACTTGAACTGGTCATTCCAAAAAGAACGGCTCTGCAAGCAACACTCGAGCTGGTCATTCCACAAGGAACTGTTCTGCATACAAGACTTGAACTGGTCATTATAAAAGGAACGATGCTGTATGCAAGACTTCAGTTGATCATTCAGAAAGGAACGGCTTTGTATCCAAGACTTGAGGCTGAGCTGATCAATCCTAAAGAATAGTTCTGCACGCGAGACTCTTTGAGATTACTCGTACACAAGTAAAATTGTACAGCTCACTCGCAATGTTTCTACAAAGAACCGACGTGGTATTATTCCGGTTATAAATACAAAAAAAGAAATGAACAATTGCACTTAGCTGCCTCCTGAGGTGTGTTCGTTGCATGTTCTTAATTTTAAGGCACAAAAAGAGTGCACAATACAAAGATCTTCTGATCTCATTGTTGTGCCTTGCAGCCAAAAACGTCTTCCTTTCGATATCTTCCAGTACTAAATCAATGGCACACAGGCTTGACAAACCTGCACAAAAACTACATACCATGTATGTAGAGCACCGTGACAGAAAAACGGCTAAGATTTTAAGAACGTGTTAAACATACCCCAAAGAATCGCTACTGCAACACCGCGAATGAGCAGTAAAATTTCACACTTTGGCAAATATAATTTTAACATTGCGAGGCTTGCTTACTGAGCTGTCTATTTAGGTATAACCAGATCAATTCTTATTGACAGAGCTATTCATTTAGGTATATATAACCAGCTCAAACCTTGTTTACAGAGCCGTCCATTTAGGTATCACCAGATCAAATCTTACTTACAGAGCCGTTCATATAGGTATAACCAACTCAAATCTAGCTTCCAGAGCTGTTAATTTAGGTATAACTAGCTCAAATCTTGTTCACAGAGTTGTACATTTAGGATTACTCTGTTCAAATCTTGTATACAGAGCCATTCATTTGGGTATAATCAGCTCAAATCTCGCATACACGCTTTTTTTTATAAGAACAATTTTATAAGAACGAGGCTCAAATTTGCCCAAGAATTACTGTACAAACAAGCTAATAACAATTAAGGCTCGGTTTCAGATGCAAATGTAACTGCAAGTTTTTATTGAAAAACACATCACTTCATTACATGTGGCGTTTCACTGCAGGTCTTTCTGCAGTTGGAAACACAGAGCAAGCAAAACTGTGGCTGTGCCGTACGTGTTTTATGACAGTGCCGAAGAGTATATGATTGACATGATGGAAACACTAAAGAACAATTGAGGTTCAAATTAAGCCAAACTTAAGAACGAGCCTCGGCCAAAATTTACTGGTTCTTACAAAAAAAAGCGTATACAGAGCTAGCTTTTCAATTAGATATAACCAGCTCACGTTTTCTACATGTACACAGAGCCTTTCATTTCGGTAAAACTATCTCAAGTCTTGCATAGAGAGCCGTTCATTTTCTCATAACCAGCTCAAATCTGGTTTACAGAGCTGTTCATTTACTATATAACCAGTTCAAGTCTTGTGTACAGAGCCGTTTATTTAGGTATTGAACCAGCTCAAGTTATGTTTACAGAGCTGTTCAGTTAGATATAGCCAGCTCGAATTTTGTATACAGAGCCGATTACTCAGGTATAGCTAGTTCAAGGCTTGTATACAGAGCTGTTCATTTGGGTGGAACCAGCTCAGATCAAGTCTTGCATAAGTAGCCGTTCATTTAGGTAGAACCAGCTCAAGTCTTGTATACAGAACTGTTCATTCAGGCGTAAGTAAACAGAGCAGTGCTCATTTAGGTACAACCAGCTCAAGTCTTGTATAGAGCTGTTCATTTAGATATAGATATAGACATGTTCAAGTCTTGTATGAATAGCCGTTCATTTAGGTATAACCTGCTCGAGTCTTGTATACAGAACTGTTCATTTAGATATAACCAGCTCAAGTCTGAAGTCTTGTCTACAGAGCCCTTCATTTGGGTACAACCAGCTCAAGTCTTTAATACAGAGCAGTGTTCATTTAGATATAACCAGCTCAAGTCTCATGTAGAGAGCCGTTCAGTCAGTAAAATGATTGTATTTCTTTTATGAAAACATACAAAATGGCTGTAACGGAAAAACCATTCGATACATAAGAAATTGCAAAAAACATGAAGCAAAGAGCGTCATTTTACTGATCACTCACCAAATTAAATGCCTCTTCAGTGACACATTCAGCTAAAATGTGCTTTAATGCACTTAATATGCAAAGGCCGAAAACTTCGGCTGGGCTTCAAACAGAGATACGTGAAACACTTTACGATGCAGGAAGTCGCACGAGATTGCATAGAAGTTACATGGGAGTATAAAGAATCAGCAATAACGCAACAAGACTAAAAATCACTCAGCTCTCCAGAAAATCAATCAACAAAATTGTCATATTCAGTTGAAAAATATTTAATGAAGTGAAACAACGAAAAATGAAAAGAAAAATATTGCTCCAGTGGTGACACCGGAACACCAACCAACGCCATTACCACTAAAAAGGGCGGAATGAGAATTGTTATCGAAACAAAAACAGTTTTTACTGCAGAATTATATTATTTTCCCCACAATTTAAGCACTAGAAAGTATAATCTACGGAGATATCTGATCTCATTTTATACTTAGAACGATGTAAAAACGTCCTTTAAATACCACGAAGGTGTGCATAGAATCAAATGTTTTGCTTGGTAACAAGCACGTTTTATAAACAGTTTTTTAATACAAATAAAACTGATCAAAACATTTGGCGAATGTCTCAACAGTTAACAAAAAACAGAGAAATGAAAGTAAGATGTTCCCCTTCTCGTGTATTCACCGAGTCAGCTGAACACTATACTCGCCTTTCCTATAGTGTTCGGTCGTTACTGATCGTTCAACTGATAAAAAAAAAAAAGTCACTTCGTGTACCGGACAAAAGCGAACTAAACGGCAAAAAAAAAAGAGAGATTAGTTAGCCAACAATTAGCAGATTGCTCTATTTGCGTTTGTGGTTCAGTAACTTTTCAGAGTGATACTAAAAAGTAATATCTAACTGGATTTTAGTTGATCAATCCTAGTGTGTCATATGTTGATAGAGAAATAGATCATTTTTTGTGTGCCTAACCCCAAAAGGTATTAAGCCCCACGCGCGATTCAATCGCAGTTTATCCCGATATTCCGAGATCTTTTTAACCTTAACATACATGCATACACGGAGGAACGAAAGTGAAAAACGGGATGGCAGTTTGAATTTTTCTAACTGAGCTGTTTTCTTGCAAGAGACAAAAAAAATTCTTAGCTTATACGCACCTTACTGCATAAATAATTCTTCAAATACAGCTTCGTACTGCCGATTGTTACACGATTTTCATCCACATATTTTGATTAAAATGTTTCCGAATGAATTCACTGATAATACTGCTCACTCACTCAACCAGCTCCGCTATGTAAAAGACGAAATGAATGCTGATTAAATAACAACGTTGACTAAAAATTTGCAAGTAATAAAAACATTACATCATAGTTGGTATCCTTATACTTTCTGTTCTAAAGGTCAACGATCGAAAGATCATAGCACACGCCCCCATTTGATCCGCCGACGCGAACTAGCCAATGTGCTTCAAAGAAATGGGCTCCTTAGACGAGTTTACAACACAATCTTTTGTTTGTTTTTGTTTGATCTTGACAGGCAACACAAAAGGTTGTTCCGGTTCAGTCACGGACTGAATAACTGCACAGATGTGCAAGTAGCGGGGCACATACTTGCACCATTTTTGGTGATACACAGACTGAAATAAATGCAGTGCACGTTTATGACGTCACGCATCAGTCCGTCGTGCCCACCTCCCTCGAGGATATATTCCGCATTCCTAGGGGAGTTTCTGGCGTTAATTTGAGACTGGGAAACTTCAAAAGCAGGCAGAAAACGAGATAACTTCAAAACTGGAAGAAACTGATGTTGCCAACATCAACGCCTTTCGAAACTTCTTTTGCGGATGAGTTTCTTGTCAACACAAGTCAGTCAATTACAACGGCTCGGTGGAGCGGAACAACAGTGCAGTTGAAGATTATAACAAAATGCAAGTTGAGTGCACAAAATAATTACTCAAGATTGTCGTCGTCTTCACATTCATTCCACCTGTACAGTTTTCAAGTGTTAGGTTTTTAAACAACATGAACAGGACAAAAATATCATTCCCTTCCGCTTGTTCAGAATTTTAAAAAACAATCTTGTTTTGTATTTGGTGTTCAAGGAAATACTCAGAAAATGTAGTAATTTTATTTTTCGAAACTCCAAGCACATGGAAGACACCCCAAATAAAATAAAAAGGGCGAGTTGCTGATCGCTCACCTCCCGAAACGTGACTACCGTAAATCTGCTGTCAATATGACGCCGACATAAGTAAATTAATAAAAACTATAAAAGGAAAAACAATGATACATCAAAGCAATTTTCTGCGACTTCTAGCTGGATTTGATGCCCATTCGAAGTATCGGCTTCAATTTTCGCTGCGTTTAGGCTCTTATCGAGACTGTATGCAATTACATAGCTGCTGACTATTCGAAAACTCCAACGACATACACTTTTTTTTTATATATAAGAATGTCTAATTTTTGGGCTGATGCCGACTGTTCTTAAATATTTGAGGATTTCAGCTTCAAAAGTGTTTGAAATGCTCTTATAACGTGCTTGCTAGTGTCGAGTGTGCAGCTGTTATTTTCAATTCGTACAAACCAACCGGAAGCACAAATACGCTTTATTGAATTGGCCGATATCCTGGCTGGCTAGAAAGAAATATAATAAGAAATTAAAATAAAGTTGTACATGCACAACACTAAAGGCGATTTTGCACCGTTGAACATTAACTGAGCAAAAAAATATATATATATTTCCATGATCTTGTGCAGTATCCAAAATACAAGTTATTCGCCTCGTTTCCTCGGACTCAGTATGTTCTAATGTTCTTGTAAAAAAAGATTCTTATAAAAAAATGTAGCTAAGAAGAACAAACCCTGCCACTCACTTTTTACTCCAAGTTTTTTCCACATCAATTATTTTGTACAAGTTTGATAATTTTGACGAGAACCTCCGACGACGAAATTCATAGCTTTCGATAGTCAATATTACCGGACTAATTCGAAGGACTGTAACACGTTTTCTTGCAGGTGTCTGTTCTACAAAAATCAGTAGGAAAATGTTTAAAATGGTAATAAAATCACAACAAGCTATGTGGGCATATGCTGCTGTGCTAAGTCTTCACGATCACGTCCGTAAAACTCTATACCGGCCGATTAAAGGATTGCTGATGAAAGATTCCCGTTCAATTCCAACACGCACGCTCAGTCGTAAACTTGAACAGGCAAAAAAAGCTTCCGTTATAGGAAGTATGCATGACCAAGCAGGAAGACAATCTGATCTTTAATACAGTGTTTATTCATAATGCACTCTTGATAACTGCATATGTAAAGTATCGACACAAATTTTATAGAAAGATCGAATTATTACTGTGTCAAGATATTTCTCACAACATCAGCAATTTCAAATAAGGTTGAGCGAATTCGTACGACCATTGAACAAGTTCAGGTGATTTACCGGTGGAAGTTATTTAACTTGTTGAAATTGGGGTTTTCCCCGAATTTAATGAACCAGTTATGCAACAACAAACAGGAAGTATACAACACAAGTTTAGACAGAACGGCGTAATTTTGCCAGCTCGCGAATTCTCAAAGAGCATTATCAAGTAAGTTTGTTCGTTCTCATATTTTTGAAACTGTAACAAACAACAGCAACAACAAAGACATTTACCCATTAACTTTAGAGAAATTTACGCCAGTTATTGCGGCTTAGTTAGACGCCGCTGCATCGAGATTTAATTTCTCTTATTTTCCGGTTTTAGCAGAAAAAGAAGTGAATGAAGATGGAGTTGTTCACAGCCTAAAAACAATCAATTTGTCAAAGATTTACAAAAGGATGACTTTTTGACGATACTGACCTGTCATGTTGTTTCAAATGAAAAAATCAAACAATGAACGACACAAATCAAATGCGCAAAAAGTTTAATGGACAGGCAACTGACATTCGTATTAGTTCCAATTGTTACAGATTATAGAACTAATGTTTTTGGCGATTTGCAGTTACAGTAGACGTTTCAGAATTGCTTAGAACATATAAACAACTTTTCTATTAAAAAAAGAAAAGATTGAAAAATCAGGCTAGAAAGTCGGTTTCCAGCAGTTGATGTCAAATATTTGCCGTCGTTACAGCTTTAGTTTTGCTGGAAGTTTTTCTTTTGCGTACAGAAAATCGGCTATTTACAGAACAGATCCCGGTTGTGCGAAGAGTGGATACCTTTATCCAGCGGATAAATCCTTTTCCAGCGGATAAAATTTGCTCGTTGTCCAATCAAGAACACGACAGTTTTATCCGCTGGATAGGGATTTATCTGCTCTATAGAGATACCTATATATCTACTCTTCGTACAATCGGGGCCAGGCTTGTAGAAAAAAAGTCGGAATTGATTTTGAAGAGAAAAGCTTAATGACAAAGAAACCTTTTGCTTCAAAGGAAAAAAAACACAAGTGCAAATACAATCTTTCACTTGAAATACTGTTAGTTCGGTATTACATGCCGGTTGTTGGCAGCAGACGGATGTCACAAAACGGTTAAATGGCGGCGTCACGCAATTCAAAATGGCGGCATCACGCAATTCAAACTCGCTGCAGTCGAGAAACGTTCTCAGTGTGCTTTGAATGTGCGAACGCCAGTTTTTCAACAACGAATGCTCGTTGGAAGCTTTTGAATTCTCAAGATAGATACTTCATTGAAATAATTTATCTATCAGCCAAGAAGCTAATTACGTGAATTACCAATGTTAAATATATGAATACTAGTATCGGATATAATAACTTTGTATAATTCGGTTCATTTCATTCGAAATAAAATAAATATAAATAGCATATCAAATGGATAAAAAAAATGGTTAGAATATGTAAAATCGGCTAAAAATCTATTCAAGATGAAGACTGGTTAAAATTTGTAACGATAAACTAACAAGTAGGAAACTTTGTTCTCATGTCAGTCATGTCAGCGTTACGAAATAGTTCGAGCATCCTTACTTTTACACTAATAGTTATTTTTTCAATTCTTCCGTCAAATAAAAGAGTTCGAACAGCAAGTACATTTAACTGATTTATCAGCGATAGACTACATGTGATGACGTCATTCACACGTTGTAAAATCAGAGAGTTGTGTGTATTTTGAGAATTTTCGTGATGTCATAACCTGTTATTATAGCACCCTGAAATATAGAGACAATTTAAGATCGCTTTCCATGTGTTTGGTCTGGCCGGTCTTGAATGGAACGCACGAATTCTCAGAACTGGTTCTGTCCAGAATGGTCAGAGCCGCTCAGTTCTCCCGCTACGGTCGGCCAAAGTGCGGAAGAGTTGTGGCGGGAAAAAGTACGCACGCGCCTTGGACCAATTCTTTTGGGTCGGGCAGAACAGACAAATGAAAAGACCATTATAAAATCATGCCGGCCTTTACTTGCATGTCATGAGTTTCAAAATAGCTTATTCTTCGCTTAGTATAGTAAACTTCTTCACGGTTATAACCGACTATTTGAAAGATGAATTCCGGTTACGTTGCTCAGTAATTATATAAAATGGTTTATTGTCGCTAGTTGTTCTTAAATTTTTAGCCATTTTCAGCCTCAAATTGTTCTTAAACTGCTCTTATTCCTACTGTACAGTCAAAATTACTGCTGTGGTTTAAAAAAAAAACACTCTAAATAAACACATCTTCCTGTGGCAAAAACTGAACAAGATTCAATTTATATGACCACAATTTGGTCTTGAAACATTGTTTTGGCTATGAAAATGTTGTGGCTTCGAGTCTTCTCAACCTCAAATTGTTCTTAAATTATTCTTCAATTTTGGGCGATCTGAGCCTCATTGTTCTTAAAACGTTGTTCTTATATATAAAAAAAATGGCACGTATCCGTTTATGTTGTCAACCGGCATCCATAAGTGCACAGGATTTCTCTTCCGGGTCCACAGAAAATAATGAGAATTTTTTTAAATGAGAATTTTTTTAAATCTCCTTTTTACACAAAATATGTTTTAAAATAATGGTTAGATAATTGAAAAGACAGGAACATTCCTCTTCAGTCAAACTTAGCACGATTACGGGCAAAAATTTATTTTGTTTAAGCATGTTACAACCGACATAATTCTCTTCCCGGACTGAATTAAACTTCCTTCCATGTTTTAGCAATGCGGGGGTTTTCACCGACTGCGCATTGGCAAATACATTATTTATATGCCGACTTTCAATTTAGATCTACCATTAGAACTTCCTGTGTGTTGTCAGTTTTCAGTGATTGTTAACAAAACATAGTTCGTTTCATCGGCTTCTAGCTCTAAAATCAGGAAAAAAAACATTGTTTGACGTCCAAACGGCAGAGTAAAACAAGTCGGTTACGAACGTTATTGAAATGGTTTTCTAATTGTTAAGGAAGTAAAAATTGCATGGTGATTGTGGGGATTTGCATATATTACTTATTGTAAGATGGCCACGTTGGCTTTTGCCATCCAAAAATGACTGATGGATGGAACTGCAATAAAACAAGATGAATTTGCCAACATTCCTACCTGACTCTTATAACAAACCGAATCAACTAAAAACACGGAATTGCTGAAAACTTTTGAAAGTTTTTAAGATGTGGAGCGGTTTTTTTTACTCAACTTTTTCAAATATCAATATCTCGAAATATTGGTGTCACAGCTAATTTTAGCTCATTCAATCTTCACAGTTCCTTTTCCTGTCAAAAAGCAAACTTTTTTTACGTGCAGTCTCCTGCAAAAACTCCCCTAAAAGTTGTGAAATAGTTTTGAAACTGTTTGACTGTGAACTGGTTAATTATTTATGGCAACTAACAGTTCTATCGACACGTTGCGTAAATTTCTAGTGTGACGAAACTGGCGATCTGCTACACGAGGGGCAAAGACGGAATTCTACGCTTGATTTACTCACCATCAACTCTTCATATGCTTTGCTGTGGTCTCTACGGAGTTACTTAACCCAACTGTTATGATTCGAAGCTATCAAATCTGGTGCCGATCACATTTTACATGGAAAGCTAGTTTCTTACATGTATTGCATATTGACCATCTCAACTGAAATACTGGATGCAAACAAAAGCGTCGCTTCATTTGAATTGTGGGTGGTAAAATGAACAAATTTCACACACGTTTAGCGTCTAAAACTATTCCTATAACATATCTTTAATGCATTTCTTCACCCACACACACACCCTTAACAACACTTCCTGTTTACGGGAGGAAGAAGTTACCTTAAAATCTGACGTAATTTGCCATCCTTCGGAGAAGGCCCCAACAGCACGACAAACTGTGGTGTATACCCAGACGTCGCGACCTTCCGGTTAAAAAGGCATCGAAACTGGCGTGTTTTTCGGACCGACCAATTATCACAACACAATCAAAACGTAACACAACATTTCTGGTATTCTCAAGAACGCTGAGTCACTAGTGACAACAAAAACTGGACCCGACGGCTTCGAGCTATTAGCGTAAAGCAAAAATTAAAGAAATTATCAGTAACAAGGAATTACACCTTTTCCAAGAAAAAATAAACTCGAAAAAAGAGTATGAACAATCATGAAGTCTTCCTGTAAATATATTAAGATGTCGCGTGGTTCTGTAAAAAACCTTGATGCCAAGAAAGAGTACAAATAAGAGATTTTTTTAAATTCGAGAAAACACCAAAACCAAAGGAGTGGCTGATTCCAAGACTCGAAGAAATCCTCGAAAAAAAGCTCTAAATATCTCGAAAAATTCTCTTAAATATTTCCAAATACATGTATCTTGAAAAATCTCAATCCGTAAACACAGTAATTCTTCAGTCTGGACCCTTGCAAACAATGTAAGGTTTAGAAATGACAAACTATATTTAGTGTAGAAGCAAGTAATTAGATGTAAACATTTGGAATAGCAACAAACTGGGTGCCTCTAAAGATCTTTAAAGACTTCACACTGTGATGTTGTGGTTGCCAATGGATTAAACTGATGTGAATAACTTCCCTGTGGTGGTAAGACCCACAGCCATACGAGTATGTAGCTCAGCCTCAGTTGCGACGCTATTTAAAAACTGAGTTACCGGGTAATTGTTAATTGGAGCCGGCAAGAAGACAAGAATCAGAAAACTTCCCAGATTTCTCGAAACTGCAAAATAATTAACAATTATTCCCTGAAGTGGAGGTGAATAGTGAAAGATAATCCACCGAGCCGCGAAGCGGCGAGGTGAATATTTTTCACTAGGCACCGACACTGAGGGGAATAATTGTTTTAGTATTTGC
>JAOBRH010432492.1:0-10776 GCA_027575125.1 Umimayanthus parasiticus | reverse complement strand
GGAGGGGGGGGGTGCGTACCTCAATAACCGGGACCAAACAATTAACGTTGTAATGATACGCTATGCAAATTCCGAAGACAGGGCAGAGTATCCAACCTATTAGGAGTAAGTTAGACTTTCTCAAAGTCCTTCGCACATTCGCTATATCCGATCTAGTACTCCCGGTCTAGTACAGTAGTCCCGCTGCTCGCACTTCGAGGTTCGGTCGCACACTTCGCGCGCTCGGTTTCTCTTTCTTCTTGACTGAACACGACTTGCGGCAAGTCTAGGAGTAAGACAAATAGGGACGACTTTTAATGGTACTGGAAACTGTTGCGAGCGCGGAAGGCGCGAGCCTCTAGAGGGGTCTGGGGGCATACTCCCCCAGAAAATTTTCAAATCTGAAAGCCTTAAAACGCCATTTCCAGCACTCTCAAGCCAATAGCTTTGTCAAAAAGGTTCCGAAAATTGATCGTTATTTTCTTAACTGGCGTTGTCATCAGCTGTATTGTATTTTTATAATTAATAAGTATTGTCACACCCCTGTTATTGCTCGCAATATACGATACTAGTTTCTTGCGAAGTACCAAAGAGTGCACAGTGTAGTTTTATTTTCTGTATATTAACGCTTCGCAAGTTTACAGTTAGCTCGCTGGGAAAAAGATCTGTCATTAATTAGTGTTTCACAGCGTCGAGGTGTAAATGGATCGGCGACTTAGCAGCAAAATGTTTATTTGGAAATGTTAGAAAGCTAGAAAGCCCTTCGATCGAACAGGCCAGCCTTGTTATGTGATTTTATTTTGTACTTCTTGCGTTATTCATCATGACTGCAACTCGGCATTCGACTCGATATCCAAGTTAAGTGGTTTGTTAATCTTATGACAAATTTTATCATAATTTAACGAAAATATATTTCTCTGCTCGTTGGCTTGTGAGAGCTGTTCTTTAAAATTGGATACTCGTGTTCCGACTGAAGTCGAGTCGGGATTCGGGATTCTCAAGTAAAATCGGGATAATCCCGCCTAACTCGGGACGGTTGGACACTCTGCAAGGGTTTTGGGGGTTCCGGGGACATGCTCCCTCGGAAAAAATAGAAATTTAAGGTTTTCAAACTGCTGCAAATGCATCGAAATTGTTAATCCTACCATCACCACGTTATTTTTGTATCATTTTAAATCTTTTACGATCCCATCAGGTGGACCTTTTTGGCTCCTGGGGGGGATGCTTGCGCACCCCGCGCACCCCCCCTGCCTACGGGCCTGCATATATAGGACAATCTTGACTTTGCACGTTCGACCTTTTCAAGCTTAACAGAAACTAGATTCTCTGTAACGAAGTACTAATTCAACTATATTAAAATTACTGGAGACGAATCTAAACTCGAATGATTTCCTGTTATGCCAGATTAACAACAACTCACAACACAATCATTCAACCAATCATACCATCGTTTTGCCAACTGCACAGCTGGACACCATCAGGCTACAAATTCCCGGTCCGCATTTTTAAAATAACATCCGTTTAATTTGGTTTTAATAATTAGTTTCAATATTTGTTAGTTTAATTTAACAATAATTGATTCTGTTTCGATATTGTTGATTAAAACTTCACAAAGCCACGCTTTAATAAATTATGTTTATGTTTAAGAAATTGATTAATATGCTTACATGCATGACGACAGAAACTTCCAGAACTGTAGCTACAAGACAACTGCATCAGAATTAGAAATACAGCTTAGACAATTTGGCACAACAAACAAACCGATTCGTTCACGTTATATTTCCTGATCTAGGAAGGTCATTCCACGGACATATCGCAATTTGTTAAAATATCGATTTGAGATCTAGTTTAGTGAGTGATAATTGCACACGAAATGAGTATATGTATTAGGGTTTGAACCAAACCGTAGGTAACATTTTAAGCCAGGATTAACGAGCCAGATGCTAAAACTAGCTTTTTAAACTGAGAATTTATAAGGTTATGATCCTGTTCTGAAGTCTATAAACCTTCAACAAATATCGAAGTTCTTGAGGCGTTCTATAATACATGGAGTGATCGAGCACGCAAAAAAATAGACATTTCCACAGAGATCACTGCAAGTTGTACTATGTACACTGCTTCAGGCTTTTTTGCTGTTGTTTTTGTTGTTGTTTAGAACTGGTGTCATCTGGATATCAGATAAAGCTTTAGCACGTTTGCTAACATTTTTTCCCAGTTTCGAGTTAAACATTCTTTGCTGACCTCCAAGAATGTGTTAAATTGTTCTAGAAAAGTCTGGTATCAATATTAATTTATCAGCACAGCATTTCTTATCGCAGGTGTTTAGCATAAACTGCAGTTAAGTTTATTGTATTCCAAACAATGCCTTCAGCAATAGAATGTGACATGTTTCACTTCAAGTGACATATTACTGTTATGTAAGTGATCAGAAACGAAACAGTTTCACGCGTTGGTAACCAAGCTAAACCGACATTTTCTTGCTTTTTCATTTGTTGTCTTAATCAGGAATATTTTATATTGCTGGCTGAGAAATACTGTTATTTCTAATTTCACTATGATTGGTAAGACTTTGTTTCGAAGCTAAATGGTCGATGCAGTCATATCAGACAACATTTATGTTTAGTGTTTTCCGACTAACTTGTATAAGCAACACGTGGCGTACGACCTCTTTGCTGGCCACATGACACCATGAACAAAACAAGACAAAAGCTAAAAGCACATCGTTATTTCAAACCGATACCTTTCAATTTCCTTCAGTTTGAGCCTAGAAAGAAGTGCTTGACTCAAATCGAACCCGAGCTTGGCAATTGCTGCAGTTACTCTGAACAATAAATGAATAATGTGCTATCCGAATTTGTAACAGCCGTATTAAAAGACTAGGATTCTTGAATGAAAGGTATTATATGCGTAGATGAAATTCTGAATATTACTAAAGGATTAATCAAAACAAGCTTCGGTTGCAAAAGGGCGGAAAGTTCTTCTTAGGGATTCAAATACAAGTTCGCATGATCAACGTTCCACTAGTCTGGATGAGTTTTTGTATGATAGCCTTTCACTTGGGTAAGATTAGCATCCGACATCATGTTAAAACTTACCTTGTGGACCTCCAAGCGACCCAGAATTGCAAGAAAAGCACAGAAAGAGAAGAGCAGGCAAGAACATTGTCGTCTGAAAGACTTGTCGGTATTATAAAGTTCCATTCAATACCAAAGATCCCCGAAAAAATAAAATTCTGTACACGACAAATGAACCATCTCCACTGCGTGTGAAACAGGATTCACGCCCGTCACTAAAATGGTTTAGAAAACTACGGCTTAAGTGATAAATAAGATATTTTGACAGTTGTACATTGTTTAGTCTACCGTTTCAGCAACAAGATTGAATTCATAATGAGATATTCAGTGAGCCATAAATAGCTGCAGAAGAGTCAAAGATAAATAAATATTAATAACCTTTGGTTTTTTTCAGTAGGAGCTAGATCTATTCCTAGCAATTTTCTGCCATGCATTGAATTGGCAGCCTCTGTACATTCTCGCATTCCCTGTCAAGTAAACAATTTGGAACATGTTTACAAGGTTAGATCTTTTTTTCGAAATGAATATATTATTTTTGTTTAAAAATACCATAAAAATACCGGCAGCAATTAAATCAAGGACACGAACGGCAGCAATAATGGTTTCACGCTACTATATGAAATCGGGAAGGACGAGTTTCTGGAGTTTGAATGCCTTTTGCTCTAACGTTCCAAAACTCCAACGTGAACTGCGATTTCAATCCTAAAAAGGATCAAAAAGACAATGAAAGTTCAAAAAATTACGGTGCCTAAAAGCGTTGAAATTACCGTTTGCAAAAACAACTGAGAAGTCAAACCACACCTTGCTTGAAAGCAATAAAAATGGCATCCAATTTGAATTTGGATAAATTGTGACACTATCCGACATAGAAACAGTGCGGAAAAATATAAAGCTTTCAACCCAAGTGCGTGTTTTTTGTTACCGTTAAGCCAAGCTCTTTCAATTTTTCGTAAAATGGATACGTATCTTTCTCAACATTTTAAACATTTTGAAAATGAAAATGTAATTACATAGACATTTTCGAGTAAACAGTATTTTCTCTGCGGGACACGCAGCATGTATCGCTGCAAACTCGCTTCAAACATGAAGAAAAGCAGGTCAATGCATTAACGCTGAAAGATAAAGTAAGCACTTTTTGTACCATAAAGAAAATGTTTTATGCTGCCAAAAAAGACCGGTTCTATTAGACCAATATACCTTTATTAGTTTTGAGAAGTATTAAAAATTAATCAACTTGTTTCTTTTCGTGTCCACAATAAAGTACGTGTAGTAATGACTTTGTTTTAGACTTATGACAGCACCGTGTCGTTTATTTATAAAAATACACAATTCGTTTTAGATATGCATAAACTAAATGTCTTAACCATTTTACTGATGCAAATCTTCTCTCGTTCCAGATCACAGCTGCGCTGAGGGGCTAAATATGAAGATTTTAATGAACTTATGCACGAGATAAAATGTGGCCATCATCATCATTTTACTCGAGCCCGATCTCAGGGTTTTCCTTAAGTGAAAGTGAGTGAAGCAGGAAGCGACCCTGGCCTCAAGTTGCTACTCATATGATCAGACAATAAGCGCCCAACATCGAATGAACGTCTGGCACCTCGAACAAGCGCCCAATCTAGTGGCCAAAAACATTAACTGAATCGCCCAACCTAAAAAATATTCCTTCCCCTCCACAAAAACAAAAAACGAAAGAAAAGAAAACCGAAAATGTTCTCTATGAAGTTGGAGCAGAGTTCGTTCTTCTTTGTTTTGTTGATGGGAAAAAAATATTTAAAATAAACACCCAGGGTCGGATGAGCGCTGCACTGTTCTCAAGTATCGATAGCACCAAGCCTAAAAGTCCACAAATTATAGATGGTAAATCTGAAAATTTTTGCTGTGATAATTTAGTATGATTTCAGATTTGGCACAGACGGCAATTAGCACAGCGAGTCAGGCCAGAGAGAGCGGAATTGGACATGCAACTAGCAACAAAATTCTCATTCAGAAACGCGCTCATGTCAGCTTTTTAAATTTAATTTGACAGATCAAGCTGCAATAGATATTTATATCTAAGTCAAAGTACTGGCAAACAAAGAAATCTCTGCAAAGATAATTTACAACAGGTCTTTCCGCTGCAGAGACAATTTTTGCGCGCGCGCCATCAGGTCAGTGGATTGGAACGAGGATAAAACCGGCTGGCGTTATTCCGCCGGAAGTGACACTAATAAGTCTGGATCCAATTAATTATTTGTTCTTTTGTTCTGAAATTGTAACGTTGTCAAGGGAATGAGGCTAACCAAAGCAAAAGATGGCTGAAAATGGCGGTGTTTGACGAGTTTGTTAACCATTTTCAGTAGCTTACTGGATTATCAGAGCAAATTAACTTGTTATGGCGTCTACAAAGAAGAAGAAAAAATCTATCAAATTTGTGCCTTTTGATATTTACATCAGAATCTCCGTAACTGGCGAGCGATTCCTGCTAAAGAACGTCCATGCCGAAATGAAAATTCGAGAACTCAAATGCTATGCTGAACTCGTAACAGGGATTCCCTCCAATCTTCAGCGCCTACATTATCTCGATGAAGGCGACATGCTGGACGATACAGACCTCAAACACAACGACGTTGTTGCAGGGGCGACTATAAACTTAAAGCTCTGGCGAATGTGGGAAAAACTCGTTGCTTCGGTGGCTATGGGTTCGGTGCAAGACGTCTTGAAAGAAGGAATTACCGTTGGAAATAATTCAGAATCAGCAAATAAAAACAGAGTTTTGTCATCGAAAGAGCGATCTAGCGTTGCTTTGTATATAGCATCGCATCGAGGGCACAATCATTTGCTAAAAGCGTTGGTCGATGACGCTGACGCTGATGTAAATATGAAGACTCCATTTGGTAGAACGCCTTTGCATGCCGCGGCATCGCAAGGCCATTCAAATACCATCGATTTGATGCTGGAAAAAGGAGCTTCTATGGATGAGAGTGATATTCAGGGCAATACTCCGTTGATGGTGGCAAGTCAGTGCGGTTTTAAAGACAGTGAAAGACATTTGTTTTTGTTCCAGTGGCAGACTCGAGCAGCCAAGACAAAGGCACGAAAGAAAAATGATTCTTTAATGATGCATCAACAGTTTGATTCTGCATTTCCAATCTGGTTGCGAGGACAGCATGCGCAGAGGTATTACTGCTCCACATTACCTCCTGGGGAGTTCGCTGGCACTGGTATTGATGCGCCGCGGAGAAGACCGAAAGAGATGGTTGCGGATAGGGTTAAAGCGACCCAGTTTGGACTGCCACCTATTGGTGGAACTCAAGTCGCTGAAGGTTGGAATATAAAGTCTATATATTTATGTGGCTAAGCAAAAGCCAAAAGGGTCTTGTATACCTGCTCTTAATAATCAGTGATACACCATTGCAGAGATGGGATTGGGGGGGGCGGGGGGGGTTGTACATAATTGTAATTCAATAGTGATACAGGAACATCCAATTTAGCATAATTATGTAGCTAGTTTAAATTGAGACCTGACCAACACAATGTATTACAAACAGTTCAGGTAACAAACCACAACACTGCAATTATCCTACTCTTTTCCAGAAGTGTGCATGGCCATGGGTTCTTTTAAGTCCTCTGATAGAACATCGAGAGACTAGACCTATGGCTTGATGTCCCTGTCTAAGGACAGAAGAAAGAAGGTTGCCCAAAGTTCAACCCTCAACCAGGCTGGGGATCGAACCCAGGACCTCCTGGTTGGCAGTCAGAGATTTTATTAACTGCTCTAACCTTGCACACACAGGGGTGCCTTGAGTTAAAATGTAAGGCCTTGTTAATTACTCAAACTTGAGACGAGATTTTGATCAGTATCCCAAGCCAAAGCAGCACAGGCATGTTAGCAGCTGATGAAAGGCTAACACTTGAAATATCAGCTTTAGATAAACTTTTCTTTACACCAAACCTTGCAGTGATAAGAATACCATATCAACCGTCACTTATCTAAACCTTTAAATACATTCAGCTTACTCAACAATACAAAAAAACCCAGCCTTTTTTCAAAACTAGTCTTCCAGTGATTAAATTTTAATTGCTACAAGCCAATTTTCCAACCACGGAATACAAATTTAAAGCTGAGTTTTTGTTCTCCAAGCCTGCACAACTAGTACCCAGGCCTGGAACCGGGTTTACCAGCCAAACTTTCAATTCATGATTCATGTCTAGTTTTTCCTGTGCAATTAAGGTCACCATGTTTACTCTTAGAAGCTTTTAGAATTCTGTGCTCTTAGTTTTTTCAGGGTTGTTTTTGCCTTCAAAAACTTTAGAGTGTTGATTCTTTGCCTATAAACTTTTTAAAAGTCTGAAAAACCAAAACCCTTTATAGAGAACTCTTTGCAAGTTTATTTGGAAACTTATCTTGCCAACATTAGCAGTTGTAGATGTGGTAGTTTTTGTAGCAAACATTAAAGGGAAAGGCAGGGGTGAGGGAGGTGAAGAAAAATGCAGAAGAAAAAGAGATTTATTTTCTGGTGCTCTCCTAAATGCATTCAGATCTTAAGTTTTCATATTAGCTTACATGTACCAATGAAAAACATTAAAAAGCTTTATGCACTTACAGTCTGAATATTTGCCATTGAATATGCAGATTCAGTCAGACAAGTTTTTATTCTTTTTTGAGCATCTGGGACAACAGCGTGTGATTGAGCAAAACAATATAAATTGGCGATAGTTAAAAATAAGTATAAGTCTGAGCACTCGATTGAAAAATTATGATTTTTTACTTAATTAACATATTATTTTAAGTAAATTCTGAACTATTTCTGAACAGTTTCTTAATTTTTAAATGTATGTTGAATAAATATAACATTCAAATATTAATATTTTCACCTTTCAATCAAATGATGACCTTATCCAGGTGCGAAGCAGAGTGAAGGAAGATATGGTATCCAATACTCCGAAGCAGAGCTTGAAAACATGAGTGATGGCTCCAAGTATAGTCAGGGTGGGACTTATTTCAATACTGCAGCCTTCAATAAGAGTACAAAGAATAAAGAAAGAACGTTGAGCAGGTGGGAACAAATCAATAATGTATTGTAGACTGTAAAAGTTACATTATATAGATAATTTGCAAAATAATTGATTGAAACATTCCAGCAGTTGAATAAACAAATTTCTACTTTAAATTTTCAAAACAGCTGAGATTATTATATATTTGTACCTTGTGATATTTATTACCTGAGAGATATTAACCCTGTCTCTCGTAAAGGGGGTGGAGGGAGGGTTAGGATTGCAACAGTTCCTTTCCTCAGTGGTATATCCAGGGGTTCATTGGCCGCCCAATGCATAAACTCTCATGACTGATAATTTTCCTGGCTATTAATTTTATGGGTTAGAAGCTCAGAGTTACGAATAAATAAATGTCTTATTTTTTGTTTGTTTTTTTTTAACTAAAAATCATTAAATTTACCATTTGTGTACATAAATGTAACCATGTTATTCTATTTTCCAGTATTTAATCAATACCATATATGTTAATTGAGAATTTATTTTTGGTACTGAAAATACCGGTATCCAAAAAAATCCCAGCCTATTTTGGTACCCCCCCAAAAATCCTGGCTTAGTATTTACAGATTAGAAAAAAAAAATCAATTTAAACCAAAATTTCAGACCCAAAAAAACTGATTCTTTGGACCCACCCCACCCATGGCCATGCCAATCCTTGAGTTGGGTGCTGTCAGTGTAAACACTGTCCCTGTGTGCCACTTGGAAACTTTTAAAGTTTGACATGATATGGTCACAATTATAGCGATTCAGAAATGAAAGAAAATGCCATAGCCATTGGTAGGTTTGATGCAAGAATACTAAAACTGATCTCAGGCTGTGACCGCACATTTCTACCTTTCCTGGATTGCCAAGTATGTTTACCATAATGGACATGTGACATACGTATTTTACTTCATTGCTTTTTTGACCTGTAATAGTGGCTTGCAGCACTCCCCCTAACCATTGGTTACTTCTAGTATAAATTTGTACTCTTGTTTTGAACAGCAAATCTCGTCAGTCTGCCACCAGTTCCAAGTCAAATGGCAGTCAAAAAACATTTGAGGAGTGGATGGAGGCAAAAAAAGAACAAAAGAACAAAGAAAAACAACAACAGAAATTTAGGAACCAAGTGGAAACAAAGCAAGAACACAGAGCTGGGAGGAGAGTTTCAAATGACACTGAGAAAGAAAAATACATACAACTGGCACCATATAGAACTAACGGTATTCAGCGAGCATCAAGACGAGAATCCAAAGAACAGTATGAATCATTAGATGAGTACCCACTCTATCCCACAAGTCATTTCAGAAGAATATCATCCATACGTGAGGATCCTTCAGAAGGCTTAGATTATCTTCGTATGAGTTTTGATCTGTGGCCAAGGAGAATGCCATCTGATGCACTTTTATAGCAATTGTTAGCTTCTGCTCAATTAATGTATTATCTATTTAATTACCTGACTGAGCATCCCTGAGTCTCCTAAGATGTGCTGGGGGTTGTTAATATTTTAACGTTTTCACAAGCCTACAATAATTGAAGTTTTAGTATTGTTTTGTCTGAGCGGATAGAAACCTGTATCTATTTTCCAATTAATAAGTATATATTTTTTCATTTGGAAAAATGTTATAACATACATATTATTTAAAAAAAAGCATCATAATGACATTAAACTTCCTGGTTTTAATTGAGGTTGGGTTTCGTTTTCACAATGGGATATCTAAGTTGGGGGGCAGGGAGGGAAAACCCTGACATATATGAGAAACCAATAACAGATCCTGAGAGAGCAGGAGTATGTTCAATCAATCAACAAGAACAAAATAGTAGTGAAGCTTGCCATATTTGAAAGATCATAGGACTGTTGCTAGCATGAAGCTTGTGGAGGCAATTAAGTCAGGGACTGTGTCCACCAGCAAAACTGTTACTTTGCTCTGCACATGATTGTGATGATTGGGAAAGTGGCTTATTTTCTTCTAATTATGTAAATTGAGATTCCTCTTAACTGAGATTTTTGAAAAGGTTTTCCTCCAAACCCAGCTCAGATTTGCAAGAAATCCAATTGTTTTATAGTTGTGTTTCACTCCCCAGACCCTATAAATTGTCACCATGTACCAATCAAATAAATTGTTGGGCTGACATATGTGGACCCCCACCCCATTTGGACACTTTTGTTCCCAAGGTTTTTTTTATGAAAATATGTATTACTAAAGACAAATAGTAGTTTAGCTGCATGCAAGGGTTCGAGTCTATTTGATGTCACATTGCTTGTGACCGATTGAATGCCCTCAGTTTACCAAAGTGTCCAAGTGCCCTGATTTAGGTGAGGCAGCCCTGATTCTTTACAAGGTACTTTTCCATACATTTGCTGTAATTGCTAAATTTGATTCAAGTTGTTAATTTCCCACACATTTACTGTAATCTTAAAGAAATGCCCCGATTTTGCTTAAAGCAAAGCCTGGATGGGCACTCTGGTTTACTAATGTACTGATCAAATCAAAACTTCAACCTGGAGTGGTTAGCATGTCCGACTCGTAACCCAGAGGTCGTGAGTTGAAACCCCGGCCTGACCACTGTGTTGTGTGTCCTTGAGTTCAAGGCACTTTATTCGATTTGCTCCAGTAGACTCAGCTGTGTAAACAGTACCAGCTTCTGCTGGAGGCTAACCTGTGATGGATTCGTGTCATGTCCGGGGGGGGGGGCAGGATGATAG
>JAOBRH010432380.1:0-10777 GCA_027575125.1 Umimayanthus parasiticus | reverse complement strand
GACCAGGAAAAGGCATCTGTGCTCCAAAGACGTTTCTTAAGCTGTTTTCCTCATAAAATATTCCCAAGGCCCCCAGAGCCCCTCCCTTAAATTCCCCCCTGATCCATCTATAGAAGATGCCAAATAGTGTAGTTTCAGATGTAGATAAAGGTGAAAATATGAAGAGGAAGGTGAATATAAAAATGTATATGCAGATATAGGTGTAGTTATAGCTGTAAATGTAAGTGTAGTGTAGAGCAAGTAATGTAGAAAATATAACTGAAATCTAAACCTAATTGTAATTGAAATATTAAGATAGGTATAAAGTGAAAGGTGTAGGTGGTGGGTGTACTTGAAGACGTAGAGGCAGAAGTAGATGTAGTTGTAGATGGGAATGTGAATGTGAATTTAGATACTGACAAACGTGCATGGAGACGCAGGTTTGGATGTAGATTTAAGTCTAAATGCAAATGTAAACATAAATGTGGATATGTGTTAATATGCAGACATTCACATGGATGTATAAGTACTTTAAGTCGTGGATGTGAATGAGGACATAAAGGTGGACGTCAAAAAATGCAGCTAGTTTGGAGGTGGATGTCCATCTGGCTGTACATTGAGATGGTGTGGTAACTGGGATTTGCACGTACTTACCATAGAATCGAAGTGTGTGGATGATCTTAGTGCAATTTTATTTGTAGTAACCGGGCTAAGTTATAGAAATGAACATGGGTACAGGAAACGATACGTTTCTGGATCCAAACGTTAATCACGTGGTTTAGAAAGTGTATTTGGTTGACAAAATCGTGTTAAACGTGGAATTGTATGTGGACAATTTAACATTACTGACTTTCAAACTTGAAAGTTGAATAATTTCATCAAGAAGCTAGATTCAATAATGTGTAAAATGTCGATAGTTATAGCAGTTCTTTTTTAGTTTCATAGATAAAGCGAACAGTACAAACAAGTTCCCCAATTACTATAAAGGCCAAGTAACTGAACTGTTCTAACAAGTGACATCACTCAAAGCTACCCCCTCTATTCTTCGTGCATTTACCTACAAACAAAAAACCAAAAACCCAATTCTTTTGTCCACATGCAAGATAACTGAAGTTAAAACACCTTCAATGCTTTCACCTTTAATGTCCTAAATCCCAGTTTCTGTGCTGCTTTTAGGTTTGATCCAATGTCATCCAGAAACAGTACTTCCTCTGCATTCTCTTTCAATCTGTCCAACACTGTTACATATATTTTTTCTTCGGGCTTCCGGCTGCCTTCTATTGCTGATTCCACGACCTGAGAAAACAACAACTTTTAATAAAACAGATCTACATGTAACCATACGGATCACTGAGTAGTTACTGACATTGTTAGATCAATCAGATCCGTCATATTTGATAAAACTAACTGGTTTGAAAGCTCAACAAATTTCAAACGATTAATGAACAAAGCCGCTTTGTTTCATGTTCAACAAACTTTAACGAGAGAGCCCAAATGTTTCTTCTGGTTAGTTGTCTATTTAAATTTCAATACCTTTTGTGCTTTGTGCATGGTCAAGGTCAACGAACAAAAGAGACAAAATCATACAAGTAAGAAACCGGCGAGTTTCGTCCGGAGATGTTTTGTTTTGACACGCCATGTCCTTGGGATTATTTTGTTTGCGTTCTATTGTCTTTGAAACCTCAAGTACATACTTCAAACAAAAGAAGATGGCGCGCGATTTACTCGCGATTGACGCGTATGGTACATGCCTATGCAATTCTTTCTAAATTCCTAACTCGCATATGACTCGTGCGTATTTCCAACGCGCAAGTGCGAGACGCGTCAATCACGTGCCATGGAAAGTTTCTCGTGAGCGGTAATGTATTATAAGAAGAACGGAACATTTAACATGGACGGAGCAGATATTGAGGGGTAGAACAATGATAAAGTTGAATTGTAGACAACATAATACCAGTAGCAACTGAGATAAAAGCCAACATTCGAACCCAGGAATGAACCTACGACACATGTGTACAACGGTGAAAAACGTGAGTGATCTAGTAACCACTGCACTATCCTAAATTCCGTGAATTGAATAGAACGAATTGAATAAAATTACAGCGAATTATCTCAAAGAAAGAGCTAATTCGTATTGAGTACATAAATATAGGTATATGGATATGAAAAATTTGTTCAAAAAAGAGCAGTTCGCATTTGAAAAAGAGATTATTTAACAAGATGAAGAAGCATAACAGATGTGGGCCCTTTTGTACGAAGAATGGATAACTTTATCCTGCGGATAAATCCCTATCCAGTAGAAAAAATTGGCGCGGTTTTAATTTTGACTGGACAACGAGCAAATTTTATCAACTGGATAGGGATTTATTCCCTGGATAAAGTTATCCACTCTTCTTACAACCGGACCCATAGCAGTACAAGTAAAGTAATTCACATAAAAATCGCAAAAAAATTGTTTCATACCACATCAAAATGGCGCTTCTCAACTGGCAAGAAACTCTTTCCTTCTTCTACCAACCAGTTATTGGTAAGCAGAGCCGTTTTCATCCCCTCAGCTCTGATGGACTCAATAGTTGAAATCATCTCGGGGTACGGTGCTACAATTGTTGCATGCAGGTTGGGTAGTAGATGATCTATGTTGCTCTCATCTACCCTTTCGTTGTTGAGAGAACGGAGAATGCTTCCAAACAAGCTAGCAAACTGATCTGGAAGCAGCTTGCCGCGCTCAAGTTCTTGCCACGGACCTAACCGACAAAAGTAACGAAAATTTAAAAATGGTCTTTTGTCGACATACATGTACAAAAATGTGTAGTTTCTGTCCCGGCCCTTTAAAGACAATTGCAAGTCTGTAGCTAGTTTCAGCAGGTTGTAAAAGGAATAAATTCTATCAGTTTTCGGCAAAAAGCTTTTAAAACAGTTATCAATAGTAACTACACATTTCATTCGTCTTTTCCTTTTTGGAGGGGTCAGTTAGGATGAAAGCAATTGCCCCCTTGTTCAATACACGGTCCCAACTGAAATGATAAATCAGAAATATTTCTGTAGATCACAACTTTGTCTTTAAGCAACCTTTGTGTATATGTTTAAACAGGGTTTTCAGCTTCTTTCCTTCGTTCTTGAATTAGGGGCCCTAAACAAATTTTAAGAGGTCCCAACAAATCGATGAAAAAAAGACTCTCAAGACGAGTTTGTATTTTCCAATTTCAGTCACATAATTATGCTCAAATTTTTCAGTCTCTTGACGTCCGAAATGCAAAATAAACACATCATCTTCCTTTTGTATAAAGAAAGTGATTACTTCTTCTGCTCTGATAAAACTTTCTGTCACCTATAATTTATTACACACGGTCATGCTATGTGTGTTCTATCGATCTTCTGCGTCCAAGGGACGCATAGCATTATAATTTTTGCGTCACAAATCATTTTTTGCGTAAAATACTCAAACTGTTGCGTTAAACCCTGTGTAAACTTAGTATTGTTTTCATTCCTAACCTTTTTCTCCTCCAGCCATAATAGCAGCAACAATGGCTCCCTTTGGTAGACCATACTGCTCTTCAAACTCGGTGAAATAATGCACAGGCGAAGGTATAACGACACCACCCATGTCAAACACTACAGCCTTGGGCCGCCCGTGGCCGGACGCGAGGGAGCTTGCCAAACACCTCAAGGGGATTCGCCTGCATACTCTTTGGTGGAATTTGTAGATATTCCTCAAGCTTAAGAGCTGTGTGATCATGATGAACAGCAGACTAAACCAAAACTACGGCTGCCAGATAAGGATTAAGTTCAGGTGTGGGGGAAGCAAGACCAATAATCACTTCATTGTGTCAGTTCAGCACCTACATAAAATGGCTGGCGTTTGAATAAAATATAGTAAATCATTAGACATTATAAAACAACATGTATGTTCTAGTATATTTGTTATCTATTTAAGAATCCACGCGATTTGTTTTCACTTCGAAAGACAAGCAATTGATGCCAAAAAGAATTGTATGTATTTATTCCTTTATTAATATCTAAAACGTTCTATGTTCTTAATTTTTGGGCAGATTTGAGCCTCATTGTTCTTGTAAAATCGTTCTTATGTAAAAAAGCATGTATGGTTTTTACAACAGCATGGAAGCTATCCGGTATAGTGTAAATAGAAGGCCTATCCGCTATGGTTTTTACAACGTTATGAGAGCCATCCGGTATAGTGTAGAGATTCCAACCCTGGGAGACTGGAAAAAGGAGATTTTGATTCATGGGACATGCGACTCCTGACGCTCGGAGAACTTGTACTACATCAACAAGTTAAGAAGTATTTTTCTCTACACCGCCATATACAGTACTAAATACTGTTAAGAAACCGTTTGGATTGCTGATTCCACGACCTGAGAAAACAACAACTTTTAATAAAACAGATCTACACGTAATCATACGGATCACTGAGTAGTTACTGACATTGTTAGATCAATCAGATCCGTCATATTTGATAAAACTAACTGGTTTGGAAGCTCAACAAATTTCAAACGATTAGTGAACAAAGCCGCTTTGTTTCATGTTCAACAAACTTTTACGTGAGAGCCCAAATGTTTCTACTGGTTAGTTGTCCATTTAAATTTCAATACCTTTTGTGCTTTGTGCATGGTCAAGGCCAACGAACAAAAGAGATAGAAAACAAAATCAACAAGTTAAGAAGTATTTTTCTCTACACCGCTATATACAGTACTAAATACTGTTAAGAAACCGTTTGGATTGCTGATTCCACGACCTGAGAAAACAACAACTTTTAATAAAACAGATCTACACGTAATCATACGGATCACTGAGTAGTTACTGACATTGTTAGATCAATCAGATCTAACCGTTTGGATTGTTACCATAGGCTAATAGTTGTACATTTTAAACTTCAGAAACACCTTGATATCCTTTTAGATTGAGTATCTCTTTAATCTAATACTTTCACAGGAGTTACATTAAAATCGATAAATTTCGGACGATAAAATTTCGGACGAAAATATTTCGAACGGTTTATTTTCGGACAATTTCCTTTGTTTGTCGGACAAACTCTATATAAAACCGTCACAGAAAATATTTTGGACAATTTAATTTCGGACACACAGCAGTTTGTCCGAAATTAAATCCGTCCAAAATTTATTGATTTTAATGTATTATTTTACCAATTAAGAGGGTCTGAACTGATTTCTGAGAATCGCCTACAATTTTAACTGATTACTGAGATTTGAGGAAACTTTTAGCTGATTGCTGATAATGGATATCAAAAAATGTAACTGATTACTGAGAATTGGCCAAAAAATTAACTGATTTATACTGACTGAGAACTGGGAACCCCCGTTAATTCAGGCCCTTAATGCTAGTTTCCATGAAGTCCTGCATAATACAAAATTGACACATTAAACCTGAACATTTATCAGTTATTCCACGAACGCGCGTTGGATATGAGCTCTTAGATAGCGGACGAGGTGCGGAGCTCAAAAGCTCATATGCAACAAGGGTGAGTGGAATAATTATTTTGTTAAATAACAAACACTGAATAATAATACCTCGCATTTTATTTTCTACTGATTCGAGTTTTTGTCCATTTTTCCATAAAATTGGCAGTTTTCATATTTGGACAAACTACAAGATATAAGATTTATACCATGAGTTGAGAGTCAATCAGACTACCAGAAATTCAATATCCATAATTTTCATATTGGCTCTGCAGGCAAATGCCTCCTGATTTTGTTAATTGGTTGTTGTTCAAATGAGGCTGGTGCAGTCAGGAACTAAATTATGTGAGCTCTGAACTACCTCAGTCTTTTTGAGGGTCATCGATTGACAAAACTTCAAAACCTGTTTTTGAATGCAACTGTATCCCTTGCAATCCAAATATTTTTCAACCAAATCTAGAATTCCACAACTGTGAGCAAAAACTTATTATCTACCCTAACAAACCCAGATTTTCAGAATATAGACTTTATAAATGATCAGGCTGAGATATCTGGTAGCTTGGGTACTTTTAAAATGCTAACTGTTGAGCAGTGATGAGCTGATTAGCTGAGTAAAGCTGTTATCCAACTTCATATATGAAAACACTTTCAAGTACCTTTCTTTAGAACCACACTTCAGGTTCAAGATTGCCTTCTTTTGTTATTGTAATTTTGTTATTCCACGAACGCACGTTGGATATGAGCTCTTAGATAGCGGACGAGGTGCGGAGCTCAAAAGCTCATATGCAACAAGGGTGAGTGGAATAATTATTTTGTTAAATAACAAACACTGAATAATAATACCTCGCATTTTATTTTCTACTGATTCGAGTTTTTGTCCATTTTTCCATAAAATTGGCAGTTTTCATATTTGGACAAACTACAAGATATAAGATTTATACCATGAGTTGAGAGTCAATCAGACTACCAGAAATTCAATATCCATAATTTTCATATTGGCTCTGCAGGCAAATGCCTCCTGATTTTGTTAATTGGTTGTTGTTCAAATGAGGCTGGTGCAGTCAGGAACTAAATTATGTGAGCTCTGAACTACCTCAGTCTTTTTGAGGGTCATCGATTGACAAAACTTCAAAACCTGTTTTTGAATGCAACTGTATCCCTTGCAATCCAAATATTTTTCAACCAAATCTAGAATTCCACAACTGTGAGCAAAAACTTATTATCTACCCTAACAAACCCAGATTTTCAGAATATAGACTTTATAAATGATCAGGCTGAGATATCTGGTAGCTTGGGTACTTTTAAAATGCTAACTGTTGAGCAGTGATGAGCTGATTAGCTGAGTAAAGCTGTTATCCAACTTCATATATGAAAACACTTTCAAGTACCTTTCTTTAGAACCACACTTCAGGTTCAAGATTGCCTTCTTTTGTTATTGTAATTTAAGAAATGGTACTGTGACATAACACCTCAATCATCAGCTTCCCCTTGGAGCTACCCCTGGGGCACTCATGGGAACCTAGGGACATTTGTTGAGATTGTCAGATGCTTATTTCCCAAGGGTGTGGAGGAAAATATCTCTTTTGTTCATAGAGATTGCACCCCAGGGGGCAGATCATGATGCGTTAATTGAAGCCAAAGGCTTGGTCAAGGGATCAGAGAGGTGCTAATTTAAAAAATCTACAAAAAGACAACCAATCTTGAGTGCTGGAGAGGTGTTTAATAAAATATTGTGTTGTTAAAGTCCAGAGCTGGAGGGAGTTTTATAAATATACTCCACTGATTGAAGTTCAAGGCAGGAGGGGCATTTATCAAAATTTAGTATATTGACCAAAGTCCAGGGCTGGAGAATAGTTGATTGAAACATTGCATTGATTGAAGAGCTGGTGGGGCATTTATTAAAATATTGGGTTGATTGAAGTCCAGGACTGAAAGGGCGTTTATCAAAACACTGCATTGATTGAAGTCCTGGGCTGGAGGGATGTTTATTAAAATACTGCATTGATTAAATCCAGGGCTGGAGTGGTTTATTAGCATGCTGCATTGATTGAAATCGAGGGCTGGAGTGGTTTATTAGCATGCTGCATTGATTGAAATCCAGGGCTGGATTGGTGTTTAATGGAATAATGCAGAAAAATGGGACCCACAACATTTAAAATTCATTTTTTTTAAATTATTTTTTCTGCACCTGCATTACACACAACATTTAGTGAAACTTGTGCATTAAACAGAACATTGGTCTTTATCAGTTGTTGCACCCAGGGGGCAGGGATTTGACAGCATTCCAGCGTCTGCCCTATACCCAGGGGAATTTGATGATGTTTGAAAGTGCATTTAGGCAAATCCCCCAGGGGAAGCCGCTGATTGATGCATACATGTAACTACAGTAGAAATTGAGTGGTTGGCAGCTAATTAATTGCTAACTAATTCGTTGGCACAGTTGCAGTGCATAGGACTGGAGTGCAAGTGATTCTGAAAACTGCATTCTATTGTACCTCTTGTTTTCTTGTTTAATTCCTTTTCTATTGTTTCTGATTGTTCTTTCAAGATTATGTTGCGCACGAATTAAATATGTGGTTTTCTAGTACATACACAAAGTTTCCTTGATTCTCGCTTCAAGCTTTATCCAGAGGCTGAGTAGGATAGGGAAAGAATCTCTTTATTCACAAACTGACAAAGTCAAAGTGGCAAAGCCATAGGGACTGCCGTACAACGGGAAACTGAGAGTGAGATCATAAACAGCGCATATTATTGAATCCCTAAATAGGCATACTCCTGAACGAAAAATTGTTTGAACTACTAATAATAAATTGGAGTACGAGAAGCAGCCCACAAATCAGATTTAGAAATAGCGTGATAGAAAAAGTTTGTTTACCTGTTCTGCAAATGGCCTCCATCTTGGATCTCCTCCCTGTCGAGAAACTGGGATCTACTATCAAGATTGGCACGCCTGCTGATTGGTTGAATTTGAAGGCTTGACCAATCACAGGCTGCGGCTCAAGAGCTTCCTGTCAGGCCATATCAAAGATCAACAAAATTCAACATGGCTGCCTGATAAACGGAAATGGCTTGTTCGTCGTCTTCTGTTGGCACATATAACGTGCTTCCCTCATCGACTTCATTAGAAACAGTCGCAGGAGAAGCTAACGGAATGTCGACTGAAGAAGGTAAGAGATCAAGTTGGCGATTACTGGCAATGTTCTAGTGTAGTTTGCACTCGACATTGAATGATTGATTCTCATTCACAACGCACTACAGTCTACACTTTGTCTGCAAAACCATCACGATTTTCGTCGTGATAATCCCGATCTGGCTTGTTGAATTCATAGATTTTCTATACCAGACGTATAAAAAGCTGTTTTTAAAGTTTTCCATTTCCAATAAAATCCCAACGTCAGTTGACCTGGCCTGGCTTATAGACTAGTGCCATCTGAGAGTGAGATTGAGTTGAAATAATATACTTCCTTATAAATTAATGGTGTTTCAACCGAGTTATCGTAGAGTGTTTCGGAATTGTTATAAACACCAGCTGAAATGAAGAAATTTGTCTTGGTCTTAGCTTACTTTGTGTTAAATTTGATCCATTTTCGATCAATTGAACGGGGATGGTGATTCGTCCGTATTATAAGCAACCACTTCCGGTTTAAAGCAGAACTTTTAGTATGACTTTGTTTCATTAGTCCTAAGGGCCATTCCATTTAATATCCCCCCCCACCCCCATTGACGAGATTTTCTGAGGGTGTTGAAATTCTTAAATTTCTGAGTGGTTGACTGAGAAACATGCCTTTTTCCGAGGGTCTAATGTCTTGTGTATGTCCTCAATATGGTCGGGACCATTATATTATTTATAAAGGAAATGTATGGAGATAAAAATAAACATTTTTTGTGGTCGGGAGCATTTTCAATGGTTGGGAGGGGATGCTAACCAACTATTTTTATTTGGCCTAATGTTGAAAAATAACTTTTTCTTAGGACTTAGCGTTAATTCGCTTTGTTCTTAGAGTAATGTTTTCTTGACATCGTCAACGGGAGGGGGGGTGTGGATATTAAATGGAATGGCCCTAAGACTAGTATTACTAGAGCTTTAATTGATTTTGAAAGAAACTGAAATGTATTAACCAAGTCAAATTTAAGCTAAAAAATCTAAAGATCAGCAGCCTGCACATGTTTTTGAAATGTTTGTGCCCTGCACACAGCAGATGAGCAATGTGAATGTCAGTAAATGTAGGGATATATCTGTACTACTGTTTGGGGTATGGTTGTCAGTTCTTTTGGCATAAAAATCATAAAGTCTGTTCTGTTTTAATCTTCAACAGAACATGAATTCTATATTTAGAGCCTGGTACAGGGTAGGGATTTTTCATGATTTATTATTGTATTGGACAGGGCATGCATCCGAAAGGGTACTCCCCCCCTCCCCCTTCACTGCCAGGTAATTATAATTGGAACATTTAGTGGATTATAATTTTTTTAATTCCCATGATGCACTTCTGGGCATGAAACTACATGTATATAACCCTAGCAGACATTTAAACAGTTTAGTAATACAGTAATATCAATTTTAAAATTAAAATTTCAATTTTCTTGTTTATGTTAATTTTCTCTACTATCAGATGTAACGACATCAGGCGGAAAGCTTTCCACATTCTTTGGTGTTATAGTGCCGGTTATCCTGTCCATGTTCTCTGTCATCTTGTTCCTTCGGCTGGGACAAATTGTCGGTCAGGTGAGATGTTACATATATTTTACTCAGAAAAAGAAACTAAACTCGTTGTTCTTGAACATTGATTTCCATGTTTCCATTAAATACTGTACAATCGTCAATGATGCAACTGTTGAGCTGTAAAGAACTTAACTTTAGAAATTGAATATTTACTTGACAATGTCTCCTGCAATAAATTGTTATTGTATTTACTAATTACTTATTAACCAAGAGTGAGGGCTATACACTCATTGCTAACAGGAAACATCAAGCTGAGGCCTTGTTGTACTGACTGAGTGATAGCGTGGTCAGTGCATTAATTATTTGTGAATTTACTTCCGGGCAAAAAATGGCAACCAAAAGCAACCAAGTTTAGTTGGATGCATTTTTTTGCTCATCACGTCAGCAGAAAAACTGATGTTACACTAATGGGTAGCAGTATCACGTGGAAGGTCAAATTACTAAGGATGAAGTTTGATATTATTTTCCTGTAAAGACTGAACCTTTGAGGTTAATATTTATTTGTACTTTTGTATTTAGCATTTTTTCTAAAAAAATGATAACATAATGCAAGTGGAGATTGTTTACTTTATACATCTAGTTCTTGGTGCACATCTACAGTAGGTCACTAATCCTATTTGGCCTGGGCTTTGTAAGGGTA
>JAOBRH010432269.1:0-10779 GCA_027575125.1 Umimayanthus parasiticus | reverse complement strand
CATTCCTACACTTTAAACCTATTCCCAAAGGGGATCACTTAACATACAAATACAACCAAACCTTCCAAACAGTACTAAACCTGATGATGATCTATAAGATCGAAAACGTTTGCCGTTTTTAAACATTATTTTATCTTAAAGTATAACTTATCCATTTTTCGTGGCGTGATGATACACAAAAATAGCTTTGATAATAATTTAATATTTATATTGCGCAAAATACATGTAAACATATGATCAAATGCACATTCCATAAAATTAAATTATCAACATTAACAAGTTATCCAGAATAACCAAAAATATAAAAAAAAGCAATGGATCCAATAAAAAGCTAATCTAAAAAGATGGGTCTTAAGTAAACATTTAACCCTATTAACATTGGGCTCATTTCGTATTTGTGATGGTAACCCATTCCACAGTTTAGGTGCTGCAGCTAAAAAAGGGCGGTCACCCAATGTCTTTTTAGCTAAAGTTCTCGACGTTTGAAGCATGATGCCCATTGCACACGATCTTAAGTTGTTAAATTCTTTTGCATATAACATCAAAACATCAGTCCAACAACATAAACCTGTTTAATTTGTACTGTTCCCATGCAGTATTTGTTAATGATGCCAGTAAATAGCATTGCACATTGCATGGTACAATACTATGTACTGAGATACCAACAGTTTCTTATTCCCAAAGCAACTAAAAATCGGTAAATTTGTCTAGAACCCTCCAGTCAAAAGATGCTATTTTAGATTCATCTGATTTATGAACCGATGACATCAAACTAACCATTAAGGCTCACAAAACAACCAATTAGAACAAAATGGAGCTCCAGAAATACAAAGACATGGTAGGTTCAAACGTGACCAAGACCTACAAAAAAAAACAAAGCTGAAGTACTTCCTCCATCAACAGAGACGCAAAGCGAATTGCAGAAAATATTGAATAAAAAGAAAAAAGGTCTATATAAATCTGAAAGACCACAAACCCAACTTTGAGAACAAACCGACATGCCAGCTCATAAGCCCAAGTCAGAATTAGGACAAGTTAGCAAGACGATCTTCAACAAAATAGTGAGCAACTTGACAAAGAGCGACTGGAGTCAACCTATGGAAAAGTAGGCATGAAGAACTGGAATGGTACCACGAAATCCCAGACAAGACTTAAGGAAGCTCATACTTTGACATTTTGACACCTCTGGATTTGACCTTACCATGGGCAGTTTTGTGGAGCTGAGACCTGTGAACTGGTCGTGTGTTATATGCTTTCCTTTCTCCAAACAAAATATGGCATGACAATAGGACTATACCGGGATGACGAACTGTTTTTTTTTTTCTGCTGGAAACAAAAACAGAAATAGAAAAATATCACTAAGATATTCAAGGAGAACGGCTTGAGGTTTATGATTGAAGCAAACAAAAGAGTGACAAATTTTCTGGATGTAACATTAGATCTGAATTTTGAAACACACAGGCCATACTGACTCATTCCCAGTCGTCTCTCTTGAGACACCGGAGATGCGTGCCAGGAAGAAAAGTGAGACCGAGGGGGAGTGCAAGGGGTGATGGGAAGGAGGGAAAGGAAAGGGAGAATTGACTGGCAGATTGTGAGTTGAAAAGTTGTGCAAAGAGTCAAAAAGTTGTGCAAGGTTGTTTCTGTAATTTTTTTTGTCGTAGTTGTATTTATTATGGCAAACTGGCCAATTTGACAGGTTTTGTGGATTGGTTGTGCTACCAGAAGTGTTTTGCGTGATTTCGGTTTGTTCCAAGATGGCGTCCTATGAAGATAACTCCACGTGTTTGACTTGTGAAGTTTCCGGGAAAATTGTAAGCTCACAGGAATTGAACAAGTCCATCGATGAGCTTAGTATTTTTGGTAAGTAAATTAAATTTTATTATTATCAATTTATATTCTCCTATTTTTCTTCTATATGAAGATTTCAACACAATTTCACCATTTCAAAGCTAAGGTATGTAAACATAAGCTTATGTGTATTTTCTATAGATGAACCCCACGGTAATGTACAATCAACAAGCACTCCAGTGAAAGCTAGAAGGCTTGTGTCCCAGTTCGATCGTTCAGCTACTGGCAATGGCGAAAGTAACGAAGGAGACAACAGGAGGGGAACAAAACACAATTTGACTCCTGGTTCGAAGCAGAACCCAAGTCAACCAAAGTCAAAATGCTTTCTTGTTGGTAAGACAATTTTATAATCACAGTTTCCTCAATTGTTATTTTTTCCTTGATCATTTTATTCGCAGTCTGCTTTGCTGCTGTTTTGTTTAGGTTAATATGCTGTAGTTAAAGCTTATGTCTTCTAACTTTTGTGAATTGGAAATTGTAGCAACTGAGGAAATTATGAAACAAACCTGGCAACAATTGTCTATTGCCACTGAGGGTCTGATGGAAGTGAAAGTCCTATTGGCTGGATTTACACGAGAGGCACAAGAAAGAGACCGCCTTATGAAAACATAACAAATTATCTGCGTACATGTAATTGCATTCATTAACTGCTAAGAAACAGAGGCTATAAATTTCCCCTGCTTTGCATAATTATGTTTTCAAAATTTACATTTTCAGGAATTGCAAGACTACCAAAAATACATTCAAGTGAATCCAGGCCATAATCTTCCATAATTGTTTGTGATATAATTTTAAAAGTGGATGTCATGTCATCCACATTTTGCATTGTTTTTATTGTTTTTCCTTACTTATTGGACTTTTTAAAAGTATTCTAAATGTGTTGACCTAATGGTTTTTGATGTACTAATGTTATCGGAGTCAAATCTGAGATTATTAGGATATGCAAATTGCTCCAAAGATTGATTCTGGTGTCAAATGCCCAGGAGTGGCATGACTTGAACAGATGAACTCCTGGCTATGTGGGACTTAACTTATGGCAAATCTAAGTTGCTGTAAAATTGGTCAAACAGTTCCTGTTGGTCAACATTTGTAGTTGGAATGGCAGATCCATGTGGAGTTGATCTAAAATTTTAGAAAGGGAAGGAAAAATTGACCTGGAATCCCAATATATTTAGATGTATGAAATCGTATGAAGGGGTGAGGGCCTCATAAATCCAAATTGTCATACTTTAGTACAAGCCCAAAAGTATTGTCAAAAGTACTGCGTTTTATATCCTAGTAAATCATACAAAGAAGTGTATGCCCAAGAATATTACATTCTAACAAAGAAAATTAATGTTTTTCTAACATCTTTACTCAAGAAAACTATTAAATACTCTCAAAAGTTAAATATTTTAGAATGTAAGTGGTAAAAAATAACAGCAATAACATCTTTCTTGAAAAATAGATACCTATATCCTTTTCTTTACAATTAGTCTGCTCCACACTGTTTCACTTAATCACGTTTTCTTTGCATCTGCAGGTGTTTAACAACACAAGTGTGCCATTTGAAATGTACAAATTTATACATTGGACAGAAGTTAACAGTGTAATTGAAATCTTCAAGGGGAGGAAAAACTGGTGAAGAAATTATGCAAGACCCTTCACAGTATTTTCAGTGTTATAAATAAAGTATATCACCTGCGTAGCTGTTGTTTGTTTTTTGTGTGTAGAGAATATCTATAAATATTGATTTCTTGAACAAGTTATCTATTCTTTTAACAGAGGACACTTTAAAGAAAACTTGGGAAAACTTGAGATATGGACCCCTCAAAATGTATAAAGAAAAGGGACCTGATGACACGCTCAGGACCAGCAGCTGGAAACTTACCAGAATTAAAGCTTTTTGACCAGCTAGTGTTTTTGTGTGACTATGCAAGACTGGATTATTATATCAAATAGTTTAGTTTCCCAACTAAATGCAATTTGTAATACATTCAAGTATATTTTTGCAGTTGACACAGTTGTTGTTTACTGTTTCTAGTTTTATTTGCAACTTAGAATAATAAAGTTACTTTAGTATAATCAGATTGTGATTTACAAGACAACAAAACAAAATTGAATTCTGCCATCAGAAAAACCCAGTAGCAAAGTGGGAAGGCAGCGGATATAAGAGAATCGACAATTGACATTGCCCATTGCCATTGTACTGAGCCCTTTGGGGAAACAAAGTAATCCTGGAAGTCATACCTTATTACTTTGGCATCACGAGAATAGTTGTCGGAACCTGCAGTTGACAATGAAACAAACCCATCCGTTTCTGTCAATGTTTCTCCAATCACCCTCTGCATATCCAACTGGACAATATTCTTGATAATATTCAAACTACCTACCTGCCATGATGTAATTGTGAAGTACTACGATGGTTTTGGTTATTGATGTCACAGTCTCAACTTTGGCTATGATTGGCCTTCATGAACCTTGTTGCACATATGCCAAATACATTTTCAAACTGCCTTCTTGCACGTGATATTCTGTAATTGGAATTATTTCCTTTATTTGTAAAGAACGTCTTGGGTATGGCTTCATCAAATAATCTTTAAAGTGCCTATGAAATGAAAAATCCGATTCTACTTTTTATATAAATTTAGAAACTTAAGTATATATGGAACATTTTATCGAAGGTTTGAATTTTCAATTCCGGTCTGTTCATATTTTTTTGGTCGTTTGAAGTTGGTTCACTTTTGTAAAAATTATGCGACAGGAGACTGGGGCGAGTGACGTCATTAGTTGTGCAGACAAACTTGTCGGGTTGGAAGTCGCGTCTATTCATTTCGAAGTTCTCTGCTGCAAGATTACCACGATTCTTTTGCAGATATGTCGGAATCGTCACAGTCAGATGTTTCTCTTCTTGAAGAAGGCGATTCATCTTCGAATGACAGCGGCTCGAGCAGCGAACACTCGACAGACTCGGACTTTGCTGCAAATGTACAGCCATACAACAATGAGCCTCTTGCACCTCCAGGTCATCAATACGACACGAATACAGAAACAGAAGATGACGACAAAATTCCATATCATATACTCGGGAGGCGGAAAAGAAAGATCGATCCAGTTGATTCTTGGTAAGTGTGCGTGTATAAACTCATTTTTTTTTTATCTTCAAGAAGTTACGACTTGCGATGTATCAGCATGTGCGCACCGCGGCCGACGACTCGTGGGTGACATTCAATTTAGTTACAGTCATTTATCAACAATTTTGTGGCGTTACAAGTTTTTACAGCAAATAAGTAACGCATTTGTCCGTCAGTTCTTACCCTCATTTTTTTCAAGAACAAACTATATAATCAACGAACTTGCACAATGATTTATAGGTGCTTATGTGGCCACTGCTCTGTTGACGAACTTGAGACAGCATGCGAGTTCAGGTGCTGTCAAGAAATGGATCCTGCTGTTCACAAGTTGTATTGGGATTGTACTGGCGGCCAAGCACCAAGCTGCATCACCAAACATCCTGATTACCCTTCTTTTTACCAATACCGAAGTCCTAAAAGCTGTTGCGCCACTGCTGAGGGACCGCCAAGGCCGACCGTATAAGCAGCGCGCTGGTCAAAGTGAGAAACAGTAAGTCCCACCAGAAGAGTAGGAATTGATTAAAATTCAGTTTGCAGACACTTTTATTGTAGTATTGGCCATCTATTCTAGAAATGCAAATATAGATACAAGCACAAGAGTGTTCACATCAGCATTAAAGCAAACAATACAGGGGGGTCAGGCATGTGCACTTTGTACTTGCCTCAATTTGGTTCACTTGTGTTTTTCGTGTGCTTTCATCATAGTTAGTCTATGCTTGCATCTATTGGGACAGTTCATTATAAACTTTTTGGTATATGTGAGAAATACCGCTTCCAAGTGCTGCACTTTTGTAATATTTTAGTTGTCATGTAAACCATTGAGCATTTACAATGCCTACAAATTAGTTTTTCTATGGTACATCCAGTGTAATAGTCAGTTATTTTTTATTTCACTAGAAATAATCAACTTGATTTAAAAGTAATCTACAGATTATTTTCACTGTTTGCAGATTTCTACGGGCAGTAGCTTACAGGTGGCTCATTCGATGGATCTGTGGACCACTTGGATGGGAGAAAGCAAGACCCTTGCCAGCATGCATTTATGAACACATAAGAAAAAAATTCTCATCATATGGAAAACGTGGATTTAGTTCAACCGAAGAGAGAGATTAAATTCTGTGTTAATGACTACTCCTGATCTCTTGAAATAGTTATGTGCAACTTGACCTGTCACTGGCAATGCATAAGATATGAAGTAATGAGAATTGACCACTAACCATTCTTTTAAAACTAAAGTAAAGCAACTGTAATGTTTTTCACACTATATTTAGAGCAGTTCATGGAGTCAAGCTTTAGGTATACCCTTAACACAATCAAATAAAATTTGTAAACAACAAATTGAGTCCCAAATATGTTGAGTCTATTCAGTGTCTTCATCTCAATCTTCTTGAGACCCTTCATGTACAAGTGTTGGACAGTGTGTTCGTGGATGTCCCAATCTGGGTTGATGACATTTCCGACAGCATCGTTGCTTCTTTGTGGAGGTGGTTGTGCCATCTGATTCCTCGCAGCTCCTCTTGTTTGCAGCCTGTAACAAATCCTGCTCTGCAGCTGTAAAACAAACATGATGGGAAACTAATTACATGCTGCAAACTTGTTCTAATGTTAACACTACTAAATATTATATAACAAGTAATGCAAATAGAATCTCTACTTTATATCTCACTGATATCATGCTTATTGATTTATAAGATTTTTAATAGTGTTATCAGCCTTTTGCAACTGAATCATGTTAAACAGTCAGAGGTTTGCAAAAATTAACAAGTTATAGTTAATGTCCATAGACCTGACAAGTTTATTTGGTTTGTGTTAAGCTATGATGTTAACTACCTGGAGGAAACAACTCTGTTCTGCTTTTCTTTCTCGCTTCCTTGCGCTTTATGGCCTCTTCTCGACCTGCTCTGTTGGGAAACTGCGAACTCAGAGGTTCTGGGACCTTTTGTTTATACCTTCTGGTAATAGAGGTCAAGGTATCCAATGGCACACTGAAAAGTACTTTTCGTATGTCGTCCACATATCCTGAAATAATAAATTACTAAGTTAATATGCTTCCGATTAAAGACAGGTCTTGAGAAAACACTAGTGTAGCAAAGGAATGGTTCATGGGTGTCCAGAAACGCCCTTTTTTCATAGGCTCGAAATAAAACATATCAAATGGCCTAAATTTTAGTTCTTAAGAGCATACCCCCATATCACAGGCTTGTATTAGATAACAAGGAAAAGGTAATAATGTGAGCAAGCATATTTGATGAAAATAATGATTTTGTTTCAAGCGACACTCCTTGACAGTGCAGCACTTACCAGGCAACATAATAACTCACTAATATGAATTCATTGGAAGTTCTACTTACTGTAAGTAACAGGTACACCAATTTTGCGCACAACTTCTTCCCCAAGTTTGAACTTTGGGTATGACACTTTATGGTAAAGTCTTCCATCCTTTGTTTTCTTTGTTTCTCTGCATACATTCTCATTGAAATGAAGAACAGCCAAAACATGCCTGAAGAAATTAATATAACAATCATCAATGGCAACTGGGGAATAATTAGTTATGCTGCAGGAAAATCATCTTGAATAAACAAGAAAACAATTATAACAATTGAGCAAAGTTACATTTACTTGAAAACTAAAGTAAGTTGCAACATCACAAAGTCCCAATATGTACCATATTGTGGTTTAAAAAGATGAGGGTTGCACAAGCTGCACTTTAACATTTTGTACATTTAGTGGAAATTGCAATGTACAAGAACAAAGATTTACCTGCAATAAGTCCCAAGCCATGAAAAGCATAACATTTTGGGGTGCCAGTGATTAAGTGTTGCATGAAACCCCCCGAGGCAACTGGTCTGATCTTCAGGGGACAACTTTTTGATATCGTTCAACATTCTGGTATTTGTCAAAATGCTTGACAATTTGTCATATGCCTTCATCCCTGTATGTAAGAAGCCAAGAAAGAAAAACATGTTTTAGCAGTGATAAAAATTATGGCAATCAGACCAACAGTTTCACCAATGACACAGTATAAGCAACAATTAAGACTTATCACTTGCAGCCAAGCTAAAACAAGAATGAGAATTCACTATTATCTATTTTAATCCACATGCGTGGCTCAATATCCTCATCATGAGCACAAGTTGGGAACAGTGGGTCTGTATGATTATTATGATTATCTGCAACATGGCCCATAAATGATTTCCATTTTGCGAGAATCAAGCTTTCATAGCCTTGCTTTGTTGTTGTGACACACCAATATAGATGGTTTCTAACTCCCTTCATCCATTCCTTGATAATTTCACAACCCACTTCCTTGCTGGCTTTTAACATTTTCTTTGTAATGCTACGTGCAACATGCCATATGTC
This sequence comes from Umimayanthus parasiticus, assembly GCA_027575125.1. Classification (NCBI taxonomy): domain Eukaryota; kingdom Metazoa; phylum Cnidaria; class Anthozoa; order Zoantharia; family Parazoanthidae; genus Umimayanthus; species Umimayanthus parasiticus. Next base: position 2,455 of record JAOBRH010432269.1, on the reverse strand, counting down.
GAAGAAGTGGGCGGTATTTGGGTGGAACTTTCGGAGCCACTTTGCAACTCCCCGGTGGTGGTCTGATATAAAGACAGCTATCACAAGCCCAGCTAATAACAGGAACTGGAAACTTCTCTTAGCCCCCTCCAATTCCATGGCACTACTGCTTCCTACTTCATTGGCCTAAATATAAATAATTCAATAACAGTATATCATGTATTTATAATTATATCTGGAAGCAACAAGCTGCTTCAAGGGCATTATTTTTTTCTTATTTTGCTTACCCTGTCTCTTAATTGCTATTTAAATAAACTCTATAAGAAAATTTAAATTAAATCTTTGACATTTATATAAATACGAAACTAAAAAAATCTGTGAACAGAAATTATGAACACTATGTATTAATTACTCATGAGGGTGTTCAACCACAAGTAACAGCTACAAAGGGTGTTCAAACACAAGTAACAGCTACAATTTTCCATTCTCAATAGTCATTAATAACTGCAGAACTTTGTGATTTTAAAAGTGCAAGAATATACACTGTATCTTGGTGTCATTACAATCTTAAAAAAGTGACTACTAACAAAGAACCCAACCCTGGTATATTATGTCTCATGCAAAAGATGCTGAAATTACTGTTTTGAGTGACATTAAATATTATATAATAAACCTCATACTCCTGAAAGACCACAAGTCAAAAGCATGATATGATAGGTAAGTGTAGTGTATACTATTACCTGAAGAAGCTCAAAGTGGACTATCTTCATAACCGTGCAACAAAACATGGTATAAGCACCATACTTGGCACTGTGGCCCATGCTGTCAAATCGACCATCACCGCACCAGACTGCATCCTTTGATTGTTTTAACTGGTCCAGAAGAGCACATCTGTACTTCTCCCAGTGGCAAAGAATTGAGGGGAACAGGAACTTTGTCTGGTGGAAGAAGTATGTTCGGATGGAGAAGACAGACACACCCATGTGCCTGAATACCAGCAGAACTTTGCTGATGGAGGCACCTGCCATTAGTACTGCAAAGCTGAGCAAAATGTTGCCAGCTGGGTACCTCCCCAACACAAATGGCTGGCTCCTCCAGATGAAGGGTGGCCCTTCACAGAGACCACACTGCTGTTCAACAGTCACCATTGTCCCATTCTTTGTAAGCTTCACCTTTGGCTTTCCCTCTTTGCACCGAAAACAGAACAAGGTGAAGAGGGCCAACAACATGCCACGGAACACCAGGAACTTTGGCTCATTGAAGACCGGCAAATCACTGTCAATGCTGGCAAAAATATAAAAAGAATATGCAATAATAAATATAAAAATAACTAACATAATTATTGGTAGAACAAAACATGTAATACAACCTTTTAGCTGCTATAAATTAAACTATGCTAAACAAAGAGCTCTATAGACTATATTATCATTGTCTTACTGAACATCGACATCAACAATATTGCAACAATATAACGGATGGAAGGATTGTTAAAAACCCAAAATAACAGCTTGTGTATTTACCTCACATTACTCGCTGCCTTGTCATCAATTTCTTCATCATCAGCTGAATGGTCTTCGGTCTCCTCCATAGAAGCCCAGTCAGGATCACATTCTTCGTCTGCACTCTTCTCCATATCTGACAAATCTGATAATTTCGCTTCAGTGCTCGCATCTACATCAGCATCTGTTGGTCGTCGAGACATCTCTGCTTCTTGATTTGAGCCATCCAGGTCTTCTTTATTGTTTTCATCATCAGTTTGTTCTGTGCCCTGCAATAATTACGATACTTGCAGGTTACAAGCCTTATCAATAATTATAACCTGGAAAACATACTGAAAACATGCTAGTGTCCTCATGAGATCAAGTATTTGGAAATTATTAAAATTATTTGCAAGATTTTTAGGAAAATATAAATTTTTTACAACATATTTTTTCAGGGGATAATCTGGATAAATTTCAGGCGATTTTTCTGGATTTTTGTAACAAGGCCTGGCGTACGACACCCTCCCCGAGCCAAACTGAAACTGTTCGCAATAACAACCGCAAGATCCGACTGGCGGGAAAACTACAGTCTACAGCATATTGGTTACCTGGTTTAACTGTTCTTGGAAGGTTTTCGCTTTTCGTTTCCAGTAACTTTTATTCTTCTGCAGGCGTCTGACTTCTTTTTCAAGAAGATGACAATTTTTGCACTGTGGCACGTTAGATTCCACTGGGCGACTTGTTTGATCGATAGTCTCGTGGCGAATGGATGGCGTGATTTTAGGGGAAACTGCTGGCACAGCTACAGGCAAAGGGTCAGGATCTGCTTCACGAACTTCAGTCACAACTGCAGTGCTTGGTTCCTTTTTGCTTCGAGCATCTCTCAGGGTCTGAAGTTACGAAAACGATATTAATGATAACACGCTCGTAAACACAAACCCAACACTGTTTCACAACCACAGTCGAAAGCAAACTCACCTTTCTTTTCTCTCTCG
>JAOBRH010432158.1:0-10780 GCA_027575125.1 Umimayanthus parasiticus | reverse complement strand
GGTTGTATTCGTGATAAAGTGGTTGTATTCTGACAAAAGTGGTTGTATTCGGGCAAAGGGGTTGAAGTCGGGCAAAAAAGATAGTATTCTTGCAAAGTGGTTATAGTCGGGCAAAAGTGGTTCTAATCGGGCAAAAGTGTTTGTATTCGGGAAAAGTGGTTGTATTCGGGCAAAAGGGGTTGTATACGGGCAAAGTTGTTGTGTTCGGGCAAAAGTGGTTGTATTGGGGCAAATGTGGTTGTATTGGGGCAAGAGTGGTTGTATTGGGGCAAAAGTGATTGCATTCGGGCAAAAGTGCTTGTATTCGGTCAAAGTGGTTGTATTCGGGCAAAAGTGGTTTTATTCTGGCAAAAGTGGTTGTATTCGTGATAAAGTGGTTGTATTCTGACAAAAGTGGTTGTATTCGGGCAAAGGGGTTGAAGTCGGGCAAAAGTGATAGTATTCTTGCAAAGTGGTAATAGTCGGGCAAAAGTGGTTCTATTCGGGCAAAAGTGTTTGTATTCGGGAAAAGTGGTTGTATTCGGGCAAAAGGGGTTGTGTACGGGCAAAGTTGTTGTGTTCGGGCAAAAGTGGTTGTATTGGGGCAAAAGTGGTTGTATTGGGGCAAGAGTGGTTGTATTGGGGCAAAAGTGATTGCATTGGGGCAAAAGTGCTTGTATTTGGGCAAAGTTGGTGTATTCGGGCAAAAGTGGTTGTATTGGAGCAAAGTGGTTGAATTCGGCAAAAGTAGTTGTATTCGGGCACAAGTTGTTGTATCCGGGCAAAAGTGATTGTATTCGGACAGAGTGGTTGTATTCGGGCAAAAGTGGTTGTAATCGTGCAAAGTGGTTGTATTCAAACAGATGTGGTTGTATTTGGGCAAAGTGGTTGTATTCGAGCAAAAGAGGTTGTGTTCGGGCAAAAGTGCTTGTTTTCAGGCAAATTGGTTGTAATCCGGCAAAGGTGGTTGTATTCGGGTAAAAGTTGTTGTATTCGGGCAAAATGGTTGTATTCGAGCAAAGTGGTGGTATTCGGGCAGAGTTGTTGTATTTTGGGCAAAAGTTGCTGTCCTCGGGCAAAATGGTTGTATTTAGGCAAACGGATTGTACTGGGGCAGAGCAGTTGTATTCGGGCAAGGTGGTTGTAGTTGGGCAAAATTTTTCGTGTTTAGGCATATTCCTTGTATTTGGGAAAAATTGGTTGTAATTTTGCAAATTGGTTGTATATGGGCAAATTGGTTTTATTGGGGCAAGGTGGTTGTATTTGGCCAAAGTGGTTGTATTCGGGCAAAGTGGTTGTATTAGGACAAAAGTTGCTGTCTTCGGATAAATCTGTTGTATTTGGGCAAATTGGTTGAATTGGGGTAAAGTGGTTGTAATCGGGCAAATTAGTTTTATTTGGGCAACATTGGTTGTGTTCGGGCAAGGTGGTTGTATTTGGGCAAAAATGGTTGTATTCGGGAAGGGTGATTGGATTCGGGCAAAGTGGTTGTATTTGGGCAAAAGTTATTGTATATGGGCAAAATGGTTGAATTTGGGCAAGAGTTGCTGTCTTCGGGCAAATTGGTTGTAATATGGAAAAGTGGTTGTATTTGGGCAAAGTATTGAATTCATGCAAGGTGGTTGTATTTTGGCAAAAAATGTTGTATTCAGGCAAATTGTTTGTATTTGTGCAAAATTTGGTTAAGTTCGGGCAACTTGGTGGTTATTGGGCAAAATTGGTTGTATTCGGGCAAATTGGATATATTTGGGCAAAATTGGTTGTATTCGGGCAAAGTGGTTGTATTCGGGCAACGTGATTGTTTTTGGGCAAAAGTTGTTGTATGCGGGCATAATCGCTTCTATTTGGGCATTAATGTTGTAGATGGTCAAAGTTGATTGTGTTTGGGCAAATTGCTTGTAATCGGGCAAAGTGGTTGTACTCGTACAAAATGGTTGTACTTGGCCAAAACTTGCTTTCTTCGATCAAATTGGTTGTATTTGGGCAAATTGATTGTATTCGGGCAATGTGGTTGTATCTGGGCAAAAGTGGTTGTATTCAGGAAAATTCGTTGTATTTGGGCAAAATTGGTTGTATTAGGGCAAATTGGTTGTATTTGGGCAAAGTGTTTGTATTTGGGCGAAGTGGATAAATTCGGGAAGAGTGGTTGTTTTTTGGCAAAATTGGTTGTATTCGGGCAAGGTTGTTGTCTTCGGGCAAAGTGTTTGTATTTGGGCAAAAGTGATTGTATTGGGGCAAATTGGTTGACTTTGGGCAAAATTGGTTCTCTTTGGGCATGTAGCTTGCAGATGGTCAAAGTTGGTTATATTTGGGCAAATTGGTTGTATTCGGGCAAAGTGGATAAATTTCGGCCAAGTGGTTGTATTTGGGCAAAATTGATTGTTTTCTGGCAAGGTGGTTGTTTTCGGGTAAAGTGATTGTATTTGGGAAAAAGTGGTTGTCTTAGGGCAAATCAGTTGTATTTGGGCAAAATATGTTCTATTTGGGCAAAGAGCTTGTAGACGGTCAAAATTGTTGTATTTGGGTAAAAGTGGTTGTATTCCGGCAAATTCGTTCTAGTTGGGCAAAATTGGTTGTAGTGGGGCAAATTGGTTGTATTCTGGCAAAGTGGTTGTATTCGGGCAAAGTTGTTGTATTCAGGCAAAGTGGTTGTATTTGGACAAAAGTGGTTGTATTCAGGCAAATTGGTTGTATTTGGGCAGATATGGTTGTATTTGGGCAAATTGGGTGTATTTGGGCAAAATAGGTTGTACTCGGGCAAATTGGTTGTATTTGGGCAAAGTTGGTTGTATTGGGGCATAGTGGTTGTATTGAGACAAAGTGGTTGTATTTAGGCAAAAGTGGTTGTATTCAGGCAAATTGGTTGTATTCGAGCAAATTCGTTCTATATCGGCAAAGTTGGTTATATTCGGGCAAACTAGTTTTATTTTGGCAAAGTTCGTTGTGTTTAGGCAAATTTGTTCTATTTGGGCAAAATTCGATGTATTCGGGTAAAGTGGTTGATTTCGGGTAAGGTGTTTGTTTTCGGGCAAAATGGTGGTATTTGGGCAAAAATGGTTCTTTTTCGGCATATAAAGCTTGTAGATGGTAAGAGTTGGTTGTATTATTGCAAAGTAGTTGTATTTGGGCAAAAATGGTTGCCTTCGGGCACATTGGTTCTAATCGGGCAAAGTAGTTGTATTTTGGCAAAGTGGTTGTATTCCGGCAAAGTGGTTACAATTGGGTAGAGGTAGTTGTACTCAGGCAAATTATGTGTATTTGGGGAAAAGTGGTTGTATTCGGTTAAAGTGGTTGTATATGGGCAAAATTTGTTGTATTTGGGCTAATTGGTTGTATTTGGGCAGAATTGGTTGTATTCGGGTGAATTGGTAACATTCGGGCAAAGTGACTGTATTTGCGCAAAATTGGTTGTATTAGGGCGAATTGGTTGTATTGGGGCAAAAATGTTGTATTTCGGCAAAAGTGGTTGTGTTCGAGCAAAATTGGTTCTAATTCGTCATATAGTTTTTAGATAGTCAAAGTTGGTTGTATTTAAGCAAATTGGTTGTATTCCGGGAAAGTGGCTGTATTTAGGCAAAAGTGGTAGTACTCGGGCAAAAGTGATTGTATTCGGGCAAAGTGGTTGTAATCGGGCAAAAGTGGTTGCATTCGGGATAAAGTGTTTGTATTCGGGTAAAGTGGTTGTATTCCGGCAGAAGTGGTTGTATTCGGGCAAAAGATGTTGTATTCGGGCAAAGTTGTTGTATTCGGGCAAAGTGGTGGTATTCGGGCAAAAGTAGTCGTATTCGGGTAAAAGTGGTTGTTTTCGAGCAAAACTGGTTCTATTTCGTCATGTAGTTTGTAGATAGTCAAAGTTGGTTGTATTTAAGCAAATTGGTTGTACTCCGGGAAAGTGGCTGTATTTGGGCAAAAGTGGTAGTACTCGGGCAAAAGTGATTGTATTCGGGCAAAGTGGTTGTATTCGGTCAAAAGTGGTTGTATTCGGGCTAAACTGGTTGTATTCGGGTAAAGTGGTTGTATTCCGGCAGAAGTGGTTGTATTCGGGCAAAAGATGTTGTATTCGGCAAAGTTGTTGTATTCGGGCAAAGTGGTGGTATTCGGGTAAAAGTAGTCGTATTCGGGCAAAAGTGGTTGTTTTCGAGCAAAATTGGTTCTATTTCGTCATATAGTTTGTAGATGGTCAAAGTTGGTTGTATTTGGGCAAATTGGTTGTACTCCGGGAAAATGGCTGTATTTGGGCAAAAGTGGTTGTACTCGGGCAAATACGTTGTATTTGGGCAAAACTGGTTGTAGTCGGGAAATTTGGTTGTATTCGGGCAAAGTGTTTAAGGTCGAGCAAAGTGGTACCCTTGGGGCAAAATTACTGTATTCGGGCAAAATGGTTGAGCTCGGACAAAGTGGTTGTATTTGGTCAAAAGTGTTTGCCTTCGGGGAAACTGGTTGTATCTGGGCAAAATTGGTTCTATTTGGGCATAAAGCTTGTAGATGGACAAAGCTGGTTGTAGTTGGGCAAATTGGTTGTATTATGGCAAAGTTGTTGTTTTTGGGCAAAAGTGGTTGTATTCGGGCAAAGTGGTTGGATTTGGGCAAAACTGGTTGTAGTATAGAAAATTTATTGTAATCGGGCAAAGTGGTTGTATTTGGACAAAGTGCTTATATTTGGGCAAATGATGTTGTGTTCGGAAAGATTCGTCCTATTTGGGCAAGATTGGTTGTAGTTGGGCAAATCGGTTGTATTCGAGCAAAATGGTTGTATTCGGGCAAAGTGGTTGTATTCGTGTAAGGTGGTTGTATTTGGGCAAAATTGGTTGTCTTTGGGCAAATTGGTTGTATTTGGGTAAAAGTGGTTGTATTCGGGCAAATTGGTTGTATTTTGGGAAAATTGGTCGTATTTGTGCAAATTGTTTGTATTTGGGAAAATTTGGTAGTATTCGGGTAGAATTGTTGTATTCGGGTAGAATTGTTGTATTCGGGAAAGTGGTTGTATTTGGGCAAAATTTGTTGTATTCGGGCAAATTGGTAGTATTTGAGCAAAGTTAATTCTATTTTGGCATATTGCTTGTAGTTGGTCAAAGTTTGTTGTATTTGGGGAAAATGGTTGTATTTGGAAAAAATTGGTTCTGTTTGCGAAAAGTTGGTTGTATTCGGGCAAATTGGTCGTATTCGGGCAAAGTGGTTGTATTCGGGCAAAGTGGTTGTATTTGGGCAAAAGTGGTTGTATTCCGGCAAATTTGTTTGTTTTGGTCAAAAGTTGGTTGTATTCGGGCAAAGTGGTTGTATTTCGGCAAATTGGTTGCATTTGGGCAAACTTGGTTTTATTCCGGCAATATCGTTGTATTTGGGCAAAATTGGTTGTATTCGGAAAAAGTGGTCGTACTCGCTCAAAATAATTGTATTGAGAAAAAGTGATTGTATTCGGGATAAGTGGTTGTATGCGAACAAAGATGTTGTATTCGGGCAAAATGGTTGTATTCGGGCAATGTGGTTGTATTCAGACAAAGTGGTTATATTTGAGCAAAAGTGATTGTATTCGGGTAAATTGGTTGTGTGTGGGCAAAATTGTTTGTATTCGGGAAAATTGGTTGTATTTGGACAAAAGTAATTGTATTCGGCAATGTGGTTGTAATCGAGCAAAGTTGTTCTATTTGGGCAAAAGTGGTTGTATTCGGGCAACCTGGTTTCATTTGGGCACAATATGTTGTATTCAGGCAAAGTGGTTGTATTCGGGAAAGAGTGATTGTAATCTTGCAAAATGATTGTAATCGGGTAAGGTGGTTATATTCGGGCAAAAATGCTTGTATTCGGGAAAAAGTTGCTGTATTCGGGCAAAAGTGGTTGTATTCTTGTAAAATGGTTGTATTAGGGCAAAAGTGGTTGTATTCTTGCAAAGTGGTTGTTTTGGGACAAAAGTGGTTGTATTCGTGCAAAAGTGGTTGTATTCGGGCAAAACTTGTTGTTTTCTTCAAAAGTGGTTGTATTAAGGCAAAGTGGTTGTATTCGTGCAAAAGTGGTTGTATTCGGGCAAAGTGGTTGTATTCGGGCAAAGTGGTTGTATTCGGGCAAAAGTGTTTGTATTCGGGCAAAGTGTTTCTATTCGGACATGAGTGGTTGTATTCGGGCAAAAGTGATTGTCTTCGGACAAAGTGGTTGTATTCGGGAAAAAGTGGCTGTATTCGGGCAAAATGGTTGTAATCCTACAAAAGTGGTTGTATTCAGGCAAAGTGGTTGTATTCGGGCGAAAGTGATTGTATTCGGAAAAAGTGTTTGTATTCGGGTAAAGTGGTTGTATTCCAGCAGAAGTGGTTGTATTCGGGCAAAAGTAGTTGTATTCGGCAATGTTGTTGTATTCTGGCAAAATGGTTGTATTCCTAAAGAAGTGGTTGTATTCGGGCAAAACTCATTGTATACTTGCAAAGTGGTTGTATTCGGGCAAAATTTGTTGTATTCGGGCAAACTGGTTGTTTTGAATCAAAAGAGGTTGTATTCGGGCAAAAGTAGTTGTATTCGGGCAAAGAAGTTTTTAAAGGGGCAAATATGTTGTATTCAGGCAAAGTGGTTGTATTCGGGCAAAATTGACTGTATTAGGAAAAAGTGTTTGTATTCGGGTAAAGTGGTTGTATTCCAGCAGAAGTGGTTGTATTCGGGCAAAAGTAGTTGTATTCGGCAAAGTTGTTGTATTCGGGTAAAATGGTTGTATTCTTACAGAAGTGGTTGTATTCGGGCAAAACTCATTGTATTCTTGCAAAGTGGTTATATTCAGGCAAAAATTGTTGTATTCGGACAAACTGGTTGTATTGAATCAAAAGTAAATGTATTCGGGCAAAAGTGTTTGTATTCGGGCAAAGTATTTGTATTCGGACAGAAGTGGTTGTAATCGGGCAAAAGTGATTGTCTTCGGACAAACTGGTTTTATTCGGGCAAAAGTGGCTGTATTCGGGCAAAATGGTTGTATTCCTACAAAAGAGCTTGTATTCAGGCAAAGTGGTTGTATTCGGGCGAAAGTAGTTTTATTCGGAAAAAAGTGTTTGTATTCGGGAAAACTGTTGTATTCCGGCAGAAGTGGTTGTATTCGGGCAAAAGATGTTGTATTCGGGCAAAGTTGTTGTATTCGGGTAAAGTTGTTGTATTCCTACATAAGTGGTTGTATTCGGGCAAAACTCATTGTATTCTTGCAAAGTGGTTGTATTCGGATAAAAGTTGTTGTATTCGGGAAAAATGTGGTATTCGGGCAAAAGTAGTTGTATTCGGGCAAATAAGTTTTTAAAGGGGCAAATATGTTGTAATCAGGCAAAGTGTTTGTATTCGGGCAAAAGTGATTGTATTCTTGCAAAATGGTTGTATTCGGGCGAAGTGGAAGAATTTGGGCAAATGTGGTTGTATTTGGGCAAAAAGGGTAAATTCGGGAAAAAGTGGTTGTATTCGGGCGATGTGGTTGTAATCCGGCAAAAGTGGTTGTATTCAGGCAAAAAAGGTTGTATTCGGTCAAAGTGATTGTATTCGAGCAAAAATGGTTGTAATCGGAAAAAGTGGTTGTATTCGGGCAAAGTGGTTGTATTCGGGCAAAAGTGGTTGTATTCTTGCAAAGTGGTTGTAATAGGGCTGAAGTGGTTGTAATCGGGCAAAGTGGTTGTATTTGAGCAAAGAGGTTGTATTCCTGAAAAAGTGGTTGTATTCGGGCAAAAAAAGGTTGTATTCGGGCAAAGTGGTTGTGTTCGGGCAAAAGTGGTTGTATTCGTGAAAAGTTGTTGTATTCGAGTAAAAAGTGGTTCTATTCGGGTAAAGTGGTTGTATCCGAACAAAAGTGGTTGTATTCGGGCAAAGTTGTAGTTTTAGGGCTATAGGGACTGTATTCGGTATAAAGTGGTTGTATTGGGGCAAAAGTGGTTGTATTCTGAAAAAAGAGGTTGTATTTGGGCAAAAGTGGCTGTAATCGGGGAACGTGGTTGTATCAGGGCAATAGTGGCTGTACTCGTTCCAAAGTGGTTGTAATCGGGCAATGTGGTTGTAATCCGGCAAAAGTGTTTGTATTCAGGAAAAAAAGGTTGTATTCGATCAAAGTGGTTGTATTCGGGCAAAAATGGTTGTATTCAGGAAAAGTGGTTGTATTCGGGCAAAATGGTTGTATTCGGGCAAAAGTAGTTGTATTCGGCTAAAATGGTTGTAATCAGGCAAAAGTTGTTGTGTTCGGGAAGAGTGGTTGTATTCGCCAAAGAGCTGTTTTATTCTGGCAAAATGGTTGTATTCAGGCAAAAAATGGTTGTAATCGAGTAGAGTGGTTGTTGTCGGACAAAATTTGGTTGTATTCGGGAAAAGGGGTTGTATTTGGGCAAAGTGGTTGTATTCGGGCAGAAGTGTTTGTACTGGGGCAAAAGTAGTTGTATTCGGGAAAAAGTGGTTGTATTCGGGCAAAGTGGTTGTATTCGGGTAAAAAAGGTTATACTCGTGCAAAGTGGTTGTGTTCGGGCAAAAGTGGTTGTATTCGTGAAAAGTTGTTGTACTCGAGTAAAAAGTGGTTGTATTCGGGTAAAGTGGTTGTATCCGAACAAAAGTCGTTGTATTCCAGCAAAGTTGTTGTCTTACGGCTATAGGAGTTGTATTCGGGCAAAAATGGTTGTATTCTAGCAAAAGAGATTGTATTCGGGGAAAGATAATGTATTGGGGCAAAAACGGTCTTATTCGTGCAAAAGTGTTTTTATTCGGGAAAGACTGGTTGTTTTCGGGCAAAGTGGTTTTATTAGGGCAATAGTGGCTGCATTCGGTCAAAAGGTGTTGTATTCGGGCAAAAGCGGTTGTATTCTGGCAAAAGAGTTTTTATTCGGGCAAAAGTTGTTGTTTTATCGCAAAGTATTTGTATTCGGGAAAAAATGGTTGTAAACGAGCAATGTGGTTATTGTGTGACAAAAGTGGTTGTTTTCGGGAAAAGTGGTTGAGTTCGGGCAAAAGTTGTTGTATTCGGGCAAAAGTGGTTGTATTCGAGCAAAAGTGGTTGTATTCCGGCAAAAGTGGTTGTACTCGGGCAAAACTTGTTGTAATCGGGCGAGGTTGTTGTACTCGGGCAAAGTGGTGGTATTCATGCAAAGGTGGTTGTATTCGGGCAAATTGGTTGTATTCGGGAAAACGTGGCTGCATTCGGGCAAGGTGGCTGTATTCGGGTAAAAAGTGGTTTTATTCGAGCAAAACTGGTTGTATTCGGGCAAAGTGGCTGTATTCGGGAAAAAGTAGTTGTATTCGAGCAGTGTGGTTGTATTCGAGAAAACGTGGTTGTATTCGGGCAAAGTGATGGTGTTCAGACAAAGTGGTTGTAATGGGGCAAAAGTGGTTGTATTTGGGCAAAACGTGTTGTATTCGGGCAAAATGGTTGTATTCGGGAAGGGTGGTTGTATTTGGTCAAAAGTGGTTGTATTCGGGCAAGTGGTTGTATCAGGGCAATTGTGATGTATTCTTGCAAAGTGGTTGTATTAGGGTAAACATGGTTGTATTCGGACAAAAATGGTTGCATTCGGGCAAAAGTGGTTGCATTCGGTCAAAGTGGCTGTATTCGGGCAAAATGGTTGTATTCCGACAAAAGTGGTTGTATTCGGACAAAAAAAGTATTAATCGGGAAAAGTGGTTGAATTCGTGAAAAAGTGGTTGTATTCGGGAAAAGGTGTGGTTTTCGGGCAAAAGTGGTTGTATTCGTGCAAAAGTGGTTGTATTCGTGCAAAAGTGGTTGTATTCGGGAAAAGTGGTTGTATTCGGGCAAAAGTGGCTCTATTAAGGCAAGGTGGCTGTATTCGGTCAAAACTGGTTTTACTCGGGCAAAAGTGGTTGTATTCGGTCAAAGTGGTTGTATTCGGACAAAAAAGGTATTAATCGGGAAAAGTGGTTGTATTCGGGAAAAAGTGGTTGTATACGGGCAAAGGTTTGGTATTCGGGCAAGAGTGGTTGTATTCGTGCAAAAGTGGTTGTGTTTGGGAAAAAATTGTTGACTTCGGGCAAGAGTTATTTTATTCGTGCAAAAGTGATTGTAATCGGGCAAAGTGGTTGTATTCGGGCAAAGTGGTTGTGTTCCGGCAGAAGCGGTTGTATTCGGGCAAAATAAATTGTATTGGGACAAAATGTTTTTTTTCGGGTAAAAATTGTTGTATTCGTGCAAAGTGGTTGTATTCGGGTAAAAAGTGGTTGTATTCGGATAAAGTGGTTGTATTCGAACAAATGTTGTATTCGGGCAAACTGGTTGTTTTCGGGGAAAAATGTTGTATTCGGGAAAAAGTGGTGGTCTTCGGGCAAAAATTGTTCTTTTCGAGCAGAAGTGGTGGTATTCGGGCAAAAGTGGTTGTATTCTTGCAAAGTGGTTGTATTCGGGCAAAAGTGGTTGTTTTCAAGCAAAAGTGGTGGAACTGGGGCAAAAATGGTTGTATTCGGGCAGAAGTGGTTGTTTACGAGCAAAAGTGGTTGTATTCCAGGAAACTAGATGTACTCTGGCAAAAGTGGCTGTATTAAGGCAAAAGTGGTTTTACTCCGGAAAGAGTGGTTGTATTTGCGAAAAAGTGGTTGTATTCCACAAAAGTAGTTGAACTCGGCCAAAGTGGTGGTATTCGGGCAAAAGTGGTTGTATTCGGGCAGAAATGGTTGTATTCGGGAAAAAGTAGTTGTTTCCGGGCAAAGAGACTGTATTCCGGCAAATATGGTTGTATTCGTGCAAAGTGGTTGTATTCGGGCAAAAGTGGTTCTGTTTGGGAAATGTGGTTGCATTCGGTTAAAAGTGGTTGTATTCGGGCAAAGGTGTTGTATTTGGGCAAAAGTTTGGTATTCTGGCAAA
>JAOBRH010432047.1:0-10780 GCA_027575125.1 Umimayanthus parasiticus | reverse complement strand
AACAGTACACACAAAATGAAATCCATCCAAAAAGCAAGAAGAACAAATATTCTGGGCTGCAAACAAAGTTTGGACAGCCAGACAAGTCCAGGTATCCTTCTCCTACCCCCAAGGGGTGGGGGGAGGGGGGGAAAGTTTGGACAGCCAGACAAGTCAAGGCACTCTAATCCTACCCCTAAGGGGTGGGAGGGGGAAAAAGTTTTCACAGACAGACAAGTCCAGGCATCCTTCTCCTACTCCTATGGGGTGGGGGGAGGGGGTAAAAGTTTGGACACTAACAGCAAGACAAATCCAGGCATCCTTCTCATACCCCTTAGGGGCAGGGGGAGGGGGAAAAGTTTGGCCAGTTAGACAAGTCCAGGCATTCTAATCCTACCACTAAGGGGTGGGGGAGAGGGGAAAAGTTTGGACAGCCAGACAAGTCCAGACATCCTTCTCCTACCCCTTAGTGTCTCCTCCTCTTTCAGCTTTGCCGCAAATCCAAAGTCTGATATTTTGACTCTGTTATCTTCTACTAACAGGATATTCTCAGGCTTGAAAATAAACAATAAATTATACAACATTAGTATATTTTTTATCATACTAAAAGGAGTGATACAAAACTACTCCCCTCCCCAGGGATCAGTACTTAGATTTTTTGAGTAGGGGGGTAGGGGGAAGGGGTGATTTTGCCAAATGCTGCAGGAATCTTATTTTGTCAAAATACAGGCCCGAGGCTTTTAAGTTAAAACTTGGCTTTGTGGGTTAAGATGCTTTACAGTTTTACTTTCAACATTGAATTAATATATTAAATCTGCATGTACAGTGTATTACGATCATAATTGCAAATTCTCAGCGAATCATTGTCTTGAAGATGCTATATTTGACATGAATAACCCTGTCATCAAGGAAGTGGGATAAAATCTTATGTACATCATGTATAGGTCAAGTTTTTGCCCGATTACAGCCGCATCCCTCTCTTTGATGAAACTGTCAGTATAGAGCCACTTACCTTTAAATCCCTGTGTGTGATCTCATTGTTATGCATGAACTGCACGGCTTGCAGAATTTCAAACATTATTCTCCTGTAGCAGAATATATAAAAAATCAATGATTTAGATTCATTCAAAATATCAGAGCACAGCTTATTAATCACAAAAGTTCTTAATTCCTTAATAAGCATTTTTCTTGAATGATTAAATCACTCATTTTTCTTGGTCCAAATTAAGCTCCAGTCCTCACAAACAACCTGAAATCAAGGCTTTACAGTGTATACATGTGACAAATGTTTGAAAGCTTGGCTTCAAGTTACTGTTTGTAAGAACTGAAGCCTTAAACTTGGAAATGGACCAACTGAAGGTAATAAAGAATCTTATATTTCAATGTTGGAAAACTCCTTCAGCCTGCCTTCCTTACCTTGCTTTCTTTTCAGACAGTGTGACTTCCTGTGTGAGGTGGTCAAACAGCTCTCCTTTATCAGCTCTGCAATGAAATCACACCTCACACTGTTAGCGGTACAGGGTATCAGACAGACTGCTCGTAAAATAGAACAATCTTTTTGTTTACATTTTCCCTCTGTCATTAGTATAAAAGAGAGAAAACTCTTTCAAGAAACTGCAAGTTTCAAACAAACAAAGTCCACAAATGGAACTTGACCTACGCAGATTTAATTTTCCCTGAAAATTTCAGTGTGATATATGTTGAAGGGTTTCTGAGAAATTCGTGTGTGGAATCATCAAAATTTATAAAAGTTTATATATATGGCTGGATGGCGACTTTTGCCACTGAACTACACATTCTTTGTAGTTACGGAACTTTTCAAAAACTTGTTGGTCAAGAAGTGCTCAGCAAATCCTGATCACATTTCCAGAGTACCAACAGCATGTGTAATAATTTTTCATTCTGAGGATTCTGTTAATCTCAACTTTAAGTTTAATTAGGAAAAATGAAAACAATTACATCAGCAAGATTCGCCTATACATGTAAAGGGTTGAGGAGCAGATCTTACTGTTCAGTACTTGTAGATAATAAGATCATTATTAATAATTCTTTATCTTCAAATGGGCAGGTCATGAAGGCTAAATAACAATTTTAATACTTAGTGGAACACATGTCATGTGCATGTAGAAGGTAATTAATATTTATTCTATAAAATACTCATAAAAAATACTGGGAATAGCAAGTAAAATGTGGGACTTTCACGCCAAATGCATGAAGCTTGGCAGGTCTGTTCAAATCAATTAGACACTGTATTCATAAAAATGAAAACAAATAAGTCTGACCACATTGAAATAAAATTAATATTAACAGGAAGTCCTTGATTCTGAGTAAGTAAATAAAATGCTGCCTGAAACACACTTGGCACTAAAGGGTCTTGATTTTCTGAGTGATTAAAAGTAGGTGTGTGCACTGATCATCGAACCGGCATAAACTATTGACACAGACAGGTTTCTATTCCAGCACCCAAAGTGATCACTCAAATAAATACAAAATTATACAGCATATGTACATGGATTTGTGTGCATCGATGACAAATATTAAAGGATTATAACTTTATGTCAACTAAATTCAGAAATGATGAGCACTTTCCTACTTACAGTTCAAAAACCAGGAAAAAGAATGCTGATGATTCAAACACATCCACCAACTTAACTGCAAGAAATATTAAATCAACAAAAATTAATTTATCATGCATACCCTGGACATTGTCTTTTGACACATATCAGTAATTGTCAAAACAAGCCAATGACCGGTGAATCTGAATGTTACTGATTAGAACTATAAACACCCACAAACATATATTTCAAAAAGTTCTCATTGGAGAAGTTTGAATTGCAAAAGCCGGTTTTATAGCCATGTACGTTCTGAGTTACACAGTCCCTGTATCTACATGTAATAATTAAATGAAAAATATTTTAATT
The DNA here is from genome assembly GCA_027575125.1 of Umimayanthus parasiticus. Classification (NCBI taxonomy): domain Eukaryota; kingdom Metazoa; phylum Cnidaria; class Anthozoa; order Zoantharia; family Parazoanthidae; genus Umimayanthus; species Umimayanthus parasiticus. The sequence continues at coordinate 7,880 of JAOBRH010432047.1, read as the reverse complement.
ATTACATTCCTAATATTCCCTCAAGTCCAAACAAACAACGCAACACATTTTGCAGTGGTAGGTCCAGGCTCACAGTGTATTTCTCAATGCGAGTAGTACATGGTACAATTGCAACACTTAGCAACTACAATAAAATATATAACTTAGAAAACTAAACAGTTTGAAAGCCAGAACCACAAATTGAACTGACTCTGTCCCATGACAACATATATACAGCTCCATTAGCATAACCAAGTCTTGTCCATATAAGGAAATCATTTCTCTTAGACTCCCAATTCATTACATTCTTTGTCCACTACAAGAGAAATACATTTTTAGATCAAGGCTTCATATACTATTAATATCAGCTGCTTATTTACAGACTCTATCCACTGACTGTTATATTAATGTATATACAGCTATTTCAGAAAAGGTTGTCATAGTTAATAGTCAATACTGGAACCGAAAAGAACTTTAGGTATAGTTATAATGAGTGATAACGCACCAACAAAAAAGGTTGTTACTGTGTGGCCATGTCATTAAGATGAACCTTCCCTCTGTATATTTTTGCAAAGTCAATACCAATAGTGATAAATTACTTGAGCTGATTGAATCACACATTTCCTTTCAGTTCCAGTATCGACTATTGACTATGACAACCTTTTTTGAAATAGCTGTATAATATAGCAACTGCTTAGACTTTGACAAGTGACCAGTTGGTCTGACTTGCAAGTAAAATTACAGTTACTGTAGCTTGGCCATAACGTCATTCTGTCCTGTCAGACATATACTAAACTTTCAAGTATCTTTAATTATATAGCATTATTGAATGCATAATTTTAGTTCAGTTTAAGAAAAATATTAATCCAAATGCCACACTTTAAATAGGGTGCCCCATTTAGTACAAAGACTGGTATCCAAAGGGGCCCTTTATCTATAAACTGCCTGCTATCTATAGTACACGGGTATATAAATATAACTTTAACATTTCTTATGGTAAATAAATGTGATATACCATATGTACAGTACTAGTATTGAGGTGAACTCCACTTACTTATATTTCTGTGGCCCTGCAGCATTGTCAAGATTTCAATCTCATCTCTCGTGGCCCCATCAATGTCCACCCCACCTTGTTCAGTAAACTTGTCTATGATTTTCACTGCATATGATTCGCCTGTAGTCCTGTCAATACATCGCCTCACTAGACTTGATATTCCTCTGATGAATTAAAAGCTCGACATTTCAAAAGGGTGTCGACAAAGTGTGGACCCCCCATTTGGACCACCTCTTGGACCCTCTTTTGGACCCCCTATAAAATATTTTTTTAACTGATATTTTAAAAAGAAAACAATAAAAAATTATAAATAATTGTGTGTTACTGTGTGGTTGTGTTCAATTCACTTTCAAGATCAATTGAGTGTCCTCATTTTAGAGTAACAGCCAAATATCTAGTTTTGGAATCCTTACTTCCTGCACCAATTTCATCTAGGAAGAGATTAGTTTTGACAGTTTTCCCCAAAACTTCCACATTTAAAACAAAAACTAAGTTTTCTCCATGTTTTGATTATCCAACATCTTGCATCACTGCTGACCTACCAGCGTCATTTTGTCCACAATTTGTCGACACCACGTTCAAAATGAGGATTGGATTGCAAGGATACATTGTAACACTGAAAAAGGTGTCACCAAGCTCTCAGTTTATTTAGAAATAAAACCCATCCAGGGTTGCAATAGAGTGCCCCCCCCCACACACACACACACTCTGCTTTGACCAAGTTGAGAACCATTATTCAGTGTTCTAGCTAGGCCAAAACGACAGGGCGCAGCACCCAGTCGTTTTTCTGTGCACCCTGTCATTTTCCTCCAGCGCCCTGTCATTTTTTGTGATCCTGAACATTGTCTTAATGAAGATTTGAGGTAAAAAACCCAATATTTTGAGGTTGCCATGCAATATTTTCCAAGCGCCCTGTCGTTAATTTAAAGCTGGCTAGAACACTGATTATTTCAACGCCTATTGTAACATCACAAAAACTAAATAGATCATGACCAAATGGAATCTAATTTAATTTTTCAGTGCCAAGAACAAATAATATACAAGATTTAGAAAAAGGCACAATTAAGCCTTTTTCACAAGCCAAAGCATGCCTTGGTATGTGCAATATTACATTTGTTGTGTATAAAACTTGCACTCATCCAAAGTTTGGTTGTTGTACTTGAAATTTTTAAAATAAAATATTTAGACCAGTGTTTTTTCCAATGCTTAAAACTGCAATGCAGAATTTTCAGGTAAACACTTTCCATCAGAGAAAACTACAGGTTTGTTACTCATTGTCTTATTTAATATAAAATTAATCTCTGACCATCTTGATTAGCCATGCTATAAGTGGGCACAATAAAATTGTAAAATTATGTATTTTGTTAATAAAATGTTGTTGTTGTTATTAATTAGTTTGCTGTGATGAAAGGCTAATGCTCAAAACGTCAGTTTTAAACCAACCTTACAGCAACAAACTAGCCATATCAGCCCTTATTGATCAACCCACATAAAATTATAACTGGCTAATGCACGTATCAGCACCCAGCTGGGGGTCTGACCCCCCGGCAACCCCAGGGAAACCCACGGGCTTGGTAAGGGATTTGCAGCAAAAATTTGCCCCAGAGACAGCGGCATTAGAGGGCTTTCGCCTCTTGGGCAAAACTCCCTGGGGATCTACCCACAGGATTTGCTAAATGCTCTTCTGTCACAAGGCCCAGCGGTAATTATGCGGTGGTGTGGAAAAATCCCTGGGATCTCCACCAAGAGAGGGCAGCAAATGGAAAGGAAGAATATTCCATTTGTTTGCTACAGCTGTTCCACATGAGAAGTTTTGAAATGTAGCTCTAACTTTATTGTACTACAAATCAAAGCAAAGGAATAGCATGTTGCTTTCCATCATGTTACATATTATATGATTGTCTACCTTAAATAAAATAACCCTTAAAGTCCCAAGAGTGCTGTATGTATTATGCCATTAATTGGTCAATATTTGTTCAATTTACGTTTCCACCAAAATGAACTCACAGAGATCCTCCCATTAAATGTGTGAAATTTCACTACAATCTGCGATTTGTTGACCATCCCTACAACTTTTGAACCTTCTTCCTCATACATTTGGCTGCAATGTAAATTTGTAATGGGACATTACACTTTAGTTTAGGGGTATACCTAACATGAGACTGTTTATGTTTTTTCATATCAAAACAGGAACTTCCTTCTTATTTGTAGTATGAGGGTTTAAGGGTTAAGTTGTGTTTTAGTTAAAGAAGCTGTTAAAAACATAAATTGAGGAATTCAATTTTAGCAATAAACTGCTGTTTAAGCTTTATTTTGAAGTTGTTACTGACTTCCCGAGCATTAGGATGATCAGAGGAAAAACTAAAACCCTTGGAGAACGTCTCTATTTTTAGTTGGAACACGGCATTACCCCATTTTAGCCCCGGGGGTGGGGATATTTGTTTCAAGATTTTAGCTCTACCCCAGGGGCTTTAACAAGCATTTGTGAGGACAGCCTTTGCAAATGCCCCTGGGTGCCCGGGGGTTGCCCCCCCAGACTGGCCGCTGATACATGCATAACTCTCTATCAAACAAGACCTTGCTGGTAGGTAATGGATTTAAATAAAGCATAATACATGGAGATATGAAATTACCGGTATATCTTCAGGTGTGCAAATCAATATCTCACAAGTAAGCACAGAGAACAAGTTAGATATCACATGTTGATGTATTATTGATTTATTCAGTTTATTGTACAAATTACACACAAACAAGCAATTGATATAGCGCAACTGCCGACTGCAAAGGTGGGTGAGATGATCAAGTGGCTGATATCAGTACACCTAAAATTATCATATTTTTATGTGTGTTTAGATATGATTCTCTCAGTGGCTAAAATCCTTGTAAAATACTGTAGTCTGTATGATAAACTGTATTCCTAATTTGTGTATAAATTTTAACCTTGTCAACAAACTAACACATATCAAAGTCACAGAATTTATTAGGATTTTTGTTGAGATGTTTCCATGTGCTACAAAACATTTTAAAAACGAAAATCATCTTATCGATTAAAATTCTTCGGATCAACACTCAACAGATGATAATTGTGGTCACGCTAATATTATGTTATAATGACAGAAATATGTATTAGTATCGTATTCACTGTTGTATTTGGACACACGTGACTCGCAACGTTGAAAGCAAGGCTGCTCGAAAGTGAAAGTTTTATCAATTTGTCTACAAAAGTCTTGCTGAAAAAGTATTCGAGAACGTATGAGTGGATCAGCCGATTTTGATAGAAGTCTACTGAACGGACACTTTTGGGCCCAAATAATCAAAAGCTCTCTGTCGAGTCTGTGGCTGTTGCAGATAGCGAGATACCCCATACTTTACGCAATGCCATGTCAGGATCATATGTTCTTGTTTTCACAACTTAAACATTTGTTAATGTGACTAAAATAGAACTGCCGGTACAGTTCCCGCACAAAGCCCCACTGAGTTCTCTTCGGTTCCGTGTCACATGAATGATGAAGATCGCTCGCAAAGCCGGCCAATAAGGCCCAGCAAATTTTCAAATGAAGCTGCAAAAATTGGTTTTATCAACAGAAATGAAGGGCAAAAACGATTGGTAGAAATTGAAATTATTTGAAATTCATTTAAACGATAGAACAACAAAAAGATAGGAAGCAGTCGTGAGAAAAACCACTCTCACTGAGATCGTTTGCATGTGGACTTTGATCCGCGCGTGACTAACAAGTTCCAAACCAGTTCAGACCACAGTTGGAAGCTCACGTAGAAGGGAAAGTAGCCTTATTTTAACGTTATTCTCTAAAACTGTCTCATATGTACCGTTATGATCATTGACAATGCCTTAACACTGAGCTGCCAAACGTAAATATCAAGGCCAAGGGCAACCGTTTACAAACAAGCAATAATCACTTCACTTACGCGCCAAGTTTCTCCTTTGCCTCGTACTTGTCCGAAAAGCCACCAGTGGAGTTTCCATCAAGTTCTTCGTCAAAGTCGAATATTGTCATCGAATGCATTAAAACCTAAACTGATAAAATGAATCACATTTGGTGAAGACGATACCAACTTTTACTACGCACCGGAATCGACACGCAAGAACAAGAACGAAGGACCGGCGCTGTTTGACGCCACAGTTTGTTTTGGAAACCGCGACATAACTGGTCAGCAGGCAAGTCTTATAATCTCAAGCTAGACACTTTGTTTAATTACAAATTTAATGTACCGCCTTACCTCGCGCGCGGGGCCGGGGGAGGTCGAGGGTGGGCCGAAAGGAGTTTTGCATTCTATGGACTTATGCTTTAGTAGTTTTATGTAGATATAAGTAATGGTAATGGGACTGAGTGGAGTCAAATTCGGTCTGTAATCATTACGAGTGATAAAACAAAATTGGATGAACGCGGAGCGCGAATCCAATTTGTTTTCACGAAAAAGTAATTGCGTTTAAAAAATGAAAGAAAAAATAAACAAATCCGGTTTATCTTGTTTAAAGAACTGTTGGTGTTAAAGTAAAATATTCTGCATTTTGTTTTGGCTACGGCATGGTTGTCTATTCAATATTCATACTATTTCTTTTATTTGAGGAAACTGTAAGTTTTGTAATACACGCTTTTCTTATCAGAACCAGTAAATTTTGACCGAGCCTCGTTGTTCTTAAGCTTTTGCACAATCTGAGCTTCAATTGTTCTTAGATGTTCTTGTTTCCATCATGTAAATTATACACTTCGGCACTGTCATAAAAGTTTTAGTTTAGTTTTTAAAAACGCGTGCGGCACAGCATTTGATTTTCTTCTCTGCTCACTCAGTTTTTTTAACTGCAGAGAAACCTGCAAGGAAACGCTACATGTAATGACGTGATGTGTTGTGTTTTTCAATAAATACTTTCAGTTACATTTGAACGAGAAGACGAGCCTCAATTGTTCTTAGCTTGTTCTAATTTTTGGGCAAATTCGAGCCTCGTTGTTCTTATAAAATTGTTCTTATAAAAAAAGCGTGTAAAACACATTATGGTAACACGTTCAGTCAATGTTAGAAAGTTTATCTGTTGGCTCTGACTACGTTGCTTCTATAATTGCTGATATAACTGGGATTAATGAGTGCCGGTTTCCAGTTCAGTGCTGCCGGGAACTCTGACCGAGCTTATGAGCACAGCTTGGGATGTTACCTCCACCAACCACCTCAACAAGTCGGCTTGTTTCAAAAATATCAAATGATTTAGCTCGGCCACAGAATGCCTGTTTAATTTATTTTTTTTGTTTTTTAATAGCAGCTTGAGTCTGGTTTTATTAGTTTTGCTCTTTTCAACTTCGCTCGATCGGTTTAGTAACGGAGCAAATTTTCGGTGCTGGTAAAAGCTTCTTGGACAACCGCAACTTCTCTTTTTTCAAGAACGGCAATTCACGACTTTCCTTCCCAGCTCTTCCCCCCTTCTTGCAACTTATTTGTTGTACGAATTCTATGGAACCAAGTTTTTCAGATCTTTGATTTAATTAAGAGTAAAAAAGTCAACAAATATTACGAATACATAGTTTTATGTAACTGTATGTATAAAAGTTGAAAAGATCAAACGCTTGCTTTATATACAATACTCTGTCTGAAAGCAAATATTGGCACAATTTTGTTCAGTGGTTTTAAAACAATTTATTCATTGGTATTACATTGCTCATTTGCTAATCTATCTCAAACTGCTTTTACGACAATAGCTGAGTGGCCTCATTTGCTGCAATGTTAATTGCAATGGAACTCTCTCAACAATTTGGTTTTTGGGCGAATCGCAGCGGAGCTACCTGGAACTCTTTGCAGTCGATGTATTTATCACCTGTTGAAGATTGTCAAAACACTGGATTAGCACAAATCTTTTTTCACCCAGTTTCACTGACTCTTTTACTAAAAATACAACGTACATACTACTTTATTATTACTATACTCCTGATATAGCATAGACTCAGGAGCAATACCTTTCTTCTAAAGCAAGACAGCTTCAAGTAACTTACTTCAGCTTCACTAAGTTTTAAATATGAGAACCAGTTTCTAGGGTTTCTGCAGCTGCGGGATAGTAACTTGCAATGTAATCAGCTTTTTTCTAGATCTTCTGCTTTCTCCAATTGTAAATAATCGTAGTGATTTCAGTAATAAAAACTGATAAATTTCATTTGAACTTTTGAACTGGCCTATTTAGATTAGTGTATGCTATACACTGTTTATTCCTCCGGGCCTATCAACTTATCAACAAAACCCGATATGAATTGTGAAATGAAGTGAAATGAAGTGAAGTGAAGCGAAGCGAAGCGAAGGGAAGGGAAGGGAAGGGAAGGGAAGGGAAGGGAAGGGAAGGGAAGGGAAGGGAAGGGAAGGGAAGAGAAGGGAAGGGAAGGGAAGGGAAGTGAAGCGAAGGGAAGGGAAGGGAAGGGAAGTGAAGTGAAGTGAAGCGAAGCGAAGTGAAGCGAAGTGAAGCGAAGGGAAGGGAAGGGAAGGGAAGGGAAGTGAAGTGAAGCGAAGCGAAGCGAAGGGAAGCGAAGGGAAGGGAAGGGAAGGGAAGTTAAGTGAAGTGAAGCGAAGCGAAGGGAAGGGAAGGGAAGGGGAGGGAAGTGAAGCGAAGCGAAGCGAAGGGAAGCGAAGCGAAGCGAAGGGAAGGGAAGGGAAGGGAAGGGAAGGGAAGGGAAGTGAAGTGAAGCGAAGCGAAGGGAAGGGAAGGAAAGTGAAGTGAAGTGATGTGAAGCGAAGCGAAGGGAAGGGAAGGGAAGGGAAGTGAAGCGAAGCGAAGCGAAGGGAAGGGAAGGGAAGGGAAGGGAAGTGAAGCGAAGCGAAGCGAAGGGAAGGGAAGGGAAGGGAAGGGAAGTGA
>JAOBRH010431936.1:0-10780 GCA_027575125.1 Umimayanthus parasiticus | reverse complement strand
CCTCCCCCCTCCATTTCTTAAAAACTATACAAGGTATAGACATGAAACTTATACCACTAATCAAGCGTCGTGAGATAAATCTATTGCTAGTATCATACCTCCGCTGTGACGTCACTAAGGCGCTATCTTGCATTTTCATGGCGGCCATCTTGGATTTTCGGACTCTCTCAAAACGCTCTCAAAACTTAATTTTTGCTTCAGATTTGTTGAATGGCTTCATTAGATAACTTATATAGTCCGTTTTGCCAATATTCAAGTGAAAGAAGCACTGAAAATTAAAATGAATTTAACATGAATTTACCAAATACGACCTTAGCAGGGCTTCAGAATTCGGTTGCCGTGGCAACAGGTTAATTAACTAACAAAACTTGACAAAACCAAATTGTTCCCAGGTAAATTTGAGGAAAAGTCACGAAGTAGGGTCACTGTAGACGCAATCGCTCGTGAGTAATAAGGATTTAATTCTTGGGTGGCGTCAAACACCCCCCCCCAGTCTGAATAGGGTTAAGGTAGAGTCAGACAAGCAAAATATAAAGAGCAAATGAGTTCTTAGCTTTGATGCATAATAAATATATGTCCATAAAAAGACAAACGCTAGTTCGTCTTGATCATCTATATCTACTGAATCTACCCACGTTTATTCAGCAAGTGCTAAAACGATCTATTTTTCTTTGTAGGTTTTTAATGGTGATAAGGTTTTTGACTCGCCGACCCTTACCGAGCCAGAGAGAGTATGCGGCTCTGAATCCCCCTCGCCACTTTTTTCAGACGGGCCTCATATGGTAGTCTACTTCCGCTCAATCAATTCAGGGCTTTTTGAAGAAGGACAGTTCCGGCTTAAATTCTCTACCGTCGAACATCGTAAGTCAATCACTGTTTACATGTTTTCTCTTTAGGGTCATCCGTTTTCACATGCATACAAAGTGTAGTTTGGAGAAGTGGGATAAGTAGTAAGTGTGGTTAAAGTCGAAATACTTTTTAAAAATGATAGTTATTATGATTTTTTTTAAAATAGTGCTGACTGTTTTAGGCGCATGGATTTTTAAATTAAGTTGCTTCATTGAAAAAAATTGTGCGCCAGTTCCGAGAAAATGCTTTTTAAGAGTTCGTGAAATGTATTATGTTCATTCTCAGTGTCGAGTTTCGTACATGTATGCACATGTACCGAGCATCGTACCCAGTCCTTCCATGTACAATATTGTAAAATCCTTGCCTAGTTACCAAGTCTCTTTCTCTCTCCGTGCGCGCGGTCATTTACTGCCCGATTTATCTCGGTGGCGTCACAGGGGTGTACTCCGTGAGAGGCCTAGCCAAAGACCAAAGAAATAGGACTCAAGTGACTTGATTTCCATTGTCCGTTTTGACCGGCCGAGAAGAACTGATTTTGGCCAGTTTAAATGGAAAGGTTCAATTAAGGCGCGCGTGTACATTTTTCCCGCCACAACTCCTCAAGTTCCCGCGCTTTGGCCGACCGAGGCAGGAGAACTGAGCGGCTCCGATCCACGAGCAGGTACATTCTGGCCAGAACCAGTTCTGAGAACTCGTGCGTTCCATTTAAGATCCAACTGGTCGGACCGGACAGACCGGACAAATGGAAAGTGACGTAAGACTGATGTTATGAAGCATTGAGGCCGTGCTTAAATTGAAACTGCACAGACAACTATGATGTCGCTGAAATAAAAGGCACTGAATCAATAACTGATCATCAGTAAGATACATAAAATCTGTACATTTTACAATTGGTTTCGGCTCCATTAAATCCTAGACCAATATTGCATACCATTTTAGGAGGAGCCACTTTGAGATTTTGTTTCTGGACTCCCATCAGTTACTTACTGAGCTCAACATTTTGTCATTAGAGATTTTCAACGCTGGAGCGATGATCGCAATAATAATGGGAGTAATCTTGGTTGTGTTGAACATCGGTATTTTTTATTACTACTGTCGACGGAAAAAACAACGGAGGCAACTTGAGCAACGGCGTCGAGCTCGCCGAGAAGCCCTGCAGCATCGCACGCAACAGACGCCGTCAGCGAACGGCGATGAAGCGGAAGACACGGGAGTGACCGGGTCCAATCTGAACGAACCGCCATCTTACGAGTCAGTTCTGGATAACACTGTCCAAACCTATGTACCAATGGACAACTTTTATACCCCGCACCCTCCCCCAGTGTACCCGGGTACTGATGAGCCCGAAACACCACCTCCACCCTACCCCGGTGTGGGGGAACAACCGCCACAGTTTCCAGCTCCGACATCGCACCATAGTCCGCAAAGAATCTGAGCGAATTTGGTAGACAGATTTCTTTGGTTGGAGACGCCATTAATATGAAGTTACAAACCCGGTCACTCTGTGCCGGTGTCTGCAGGCCTTCGGAGACGACTGGCTGTTCTTACAGCTCACGCCATATGAATTGTACTGTATCGATGTCGGATACTGCCGATACTCCATTGTTTATGTCAATCACGAAATAGTAGTCGTCTTTATCCTTTTTTTAGTTTTTGTTTTGTAAGACAGCCGAGCCAAATGACTTCCGATTAGTAGTACGGGTATTGGAAGCTGGTTATCATTTTCCAACACTGGTGTATAGTAATAATAATGATAATGATATTGATAATGATGGTGATAATGATACCGATATAACGATAGCGATAATGATAACGATATAACGGTAACGATGATGATAACGATAACGATATAACGGTAACGATGATGATAACGATAACGATATAACGGTAACGATGATGATAACAATAACGACATAACGGTAACGATGACGATAACGATAATGATAACGATAACGATGATGATGATGATAACAATATATCGATAACGATAATGATAATAATGATGGTAATAATGATAACGATATAACGGTAATGATAACGATAATGATAACGATAATGATATCGATAACGATATAACGGTAACGATGATGATAACGATATAACAATAATGATAACGATAACGGTATAACAGTAACGATGATGATAACGATAATGATAATGATGATGGTGATAATGATAACGATATAACGGTAACAATGATGATAACGATAACCATATAACGATAATGATAACGATAACGATATAACGGTAACGATGATGATAACGATAACGATATAACGATAATGATAACGATAACGATATAACGGTAACGATGATGATAACGATAACGATAATGATAACGTTAACGATATAACGGTAACGATGATGATAGCGATAACGATAATGATAACGATATAACGGCAACGATATAACGATAATGATAACGATAACGATATAACGATAATGATAACGATAATGATAACGATATAACGGTAACGATGATAACGATAACGATATAACAATAATGATAACGATAACGATATAACGGTAACAATGATAACGATAACGATATAACGATAATGATAACGATAACAATAACGATAATGATAACGATAACGATATAACGATAACGATATTGATAACAATATAACGGTAACGATGATAACGATAACGATAATGATAACGATAACGATATAACGATAATGAAAACAATAACGATAACGATAACGATATAACGGCAGCGATAACGATAATGATAACGATATAACGGTAACGATGATGATAACGATAACGATATAACGACAGCGATGATGACAACGATAACGATATAACGGTAACGATGATCATAACGATAACGATATAACGATAACGATGATGATAATGATAACGATATAACGGTAACGATGATAACGATTACGATAACGATAACGATATAACGATAACGATAATGATAACGATATAACGGTAACGATGATAATGATAACGATATAATGATAATGATAACGATAACGATATTACGATAATGATAACGATAACGATAATGATAACGATAACGATATAACGGCAGCGATAACAATAATGATAACGATATAACGGTAACGATGATGATAACGATAACGATATAACGATAACGATGATGATAACGATAACGATATAACGGTAACGATGATGATAACGATAATGATAACGATAACGATAACGATGATGATAACGATAACGATAATGGTAACGTTAACAATATAACGATAATGATAACGATAACGATATAACGATAACGATAATGATAACGATAACGATAATGATAACGATATAATGATAACGATAACGATACTGATAATGATAACGATAATGATAACGATAACGATATAACGATAATGATAACGATAACGATATAACGATAACGATAATGATAGCGATATAACGGTAACGATGATAACGATAACGATAATGATAACGATATAACGATAATGATAGCGATAATGATAACGATAACGATATAACGGTAACAATGATGATAACGATAACGATATAACGATAACGATGATGATAACGATAACGATATAACGGTAACGATGATGATTACGATATAACGATAACGATGATGATAACGATAATGATAACGATAACGATGATGATAACGATAACGATATAACGGTAACGATGATGATAACGATAACGATATAACGATAACGATGATGATAACGATAACGATATAACGATAACGATGATGATAACGATAACGATATAACGGTAACGATAATGATAACGATAACGATATAACGATAATGATAATGATAACGTTAATGATAACGATAACGATATAACGATAATGATAACGATATAACGGCAACGATGATAACGATAACGATATAACGATAACGATAATGATAACGATATAACGATAATGATAACGGTAGCGATATAACGGTAACGATAATGACAGTGGTGATGATGATATGATGATGATGATGATGATGATAATGCTGCTGATTAACACTAAGGAGCTGGTTCGCTAGTATTCCTCAGTAATTAGTGCTTCATTTTTAGATAATCAGTAACTTTGAAAGTCTATAAAAGTCCAATGCGTCATTTATTCTTTGAAAAAATTCTAATGAGAATCCGGGATTTCTCTTTTGTCCGTCTAAGTGAAACTTTCACTAACGGCTCGGTTTACGTGAACAGAACATCATTATATATATGTCAAGGGAAAGACCAGATCTGGCTTCCAACGTTCATCCGTATAAATAAACGATTTCTAAATTTTAACAGCTTTAAAACAGCTTTTAAAAAGTGTCAGGTGCTTGTCCGGGTTAACTGTTGCCAGAATACATTGAGTTGTGTCAGGACTCACACATTTTTGGAAAGTTGCGATATTTGAAGGTGCGTGGAATTTTGGAAAATGTGCTCAACCAATGTAAATGGAATTTCGGAGAATGACCGTAGGTCACGGGAGAGTCGTGCAATTTTAAATGTTTTGCGCTGATTTTTCCAGTTGTAAATATAATAATCAAAATCGTAAAACGGTTAATTGTCAGGAAAAAAAATGGGATCTTCTAAGTCATAGAAATGATGTCTATAAAGATCTTTTCATTATGAAATTTCTACAGGTGCAAACCTTGTGTTGTACGGATCGTACTTGTATTTGTAATATCCTAGTCTGGAGGATAATGCAGATTCACTAAAATATATTTTATTGTGTTTTACCAAGACGTAAGAACGGATTCTAACTCCAAAACTACGAGTTAGTCATATACCAAGTACATGTACGTCATGTGCTAATCAAATGAGTAAATATTCAATCAATAATTAATGATTTAATTAACTTTATAGTTATAATATCACACGGTGTACTATACTTGCCTTATCCGCACTTAATATTTCGCGAGGCTTTGTTTTCGCGATTTCGATAGGGAAAAATAAAAAAGGCATTAAACGTCTTGTCTTGTCTTGTCTTGGTTTGGTCGCTCCTGAAAACAGTAAAGGTAGTGGATGACATCATTGGCCCTTAACATGTGGATAAATGAAAACTTTGTCAGACAGACAAACGAAGCCCATCGCGGATTAAACTTTAGCATTGAAGATCTACCGTATGCTGCTAAATTCAGTGTACTATATATCACTGAGAAAGCTACTTCTCAAATTTGCCGCAACTTTCAACTTAAGTGTATGTAGTTTTTCGCTGATGAGGAAGATTTTCCGCCAAATAAAAAAGTTTTTATACACCTCTGTTTGCTGTTTCTTATAAAAACTTCTAAACGTCGCGCAACGCAGCTTTCTCGGTTTCACGTTTGAGTTTATATATTGTTAACCATGGTATAATAATTATTCTCAGTACGATGCACTTTTTACTTTTTGTTTCGTCTGTACATCCAACGGATCTTTTTAGTTTTCCCTAAAATCAAAACACCACTCGCATCCACACGTTCCCGCCGTTTTCACGTAGGTTGGAGTTTTTGTTGTCAATGCTCAGCCAGGCTGTTCACATTTTGACACGTTTTTTGATTATGTAAGGCTGCTTTCCTTTTGTCTAGTCTGTCCGGTCCGACCAGTCAGTTCTTAAATGGAACGCACGAGTTTTCAGAACTGGTTCTGGCCAGAATGGTCCTGCTCATAAATCAGAGCCGCTCAGTTCTCCTGCTCCAGTCGGCCAAAGCGCGGGAATTTGGAGAGCTGTGACGGGAAAACTGTGCACACGCGGCTTAGATCTTTCCATTTTTTAAAATAAACTGGCCAGAACAATGTTCTGGAAGGCTTGTTAGTAGTTAAAAGGCTGTGGTTGTTTCTCGTCTCCCATCAGTTACTTGCCAAGCTCAACATTTCGTCAATAGAGATTTTCAACGTGGGAGCGATGATCGCAATAATAATGGCAGCAATCTTGGTTGTGTCAATGGTCGGCATTGCTTATTACTACTGTCGACGGAAGCATCAACAAAGGCAACTGGAGCAACGGCGTCGAGCTCGCCGAGAAGCCCTGCAGCGTCGCATGCAACAGACGCCGTCAGCGAACGGCGGTGAAACGGAAGACACGGGAGTGACCGGGTCCAATCTGAACGAACCGCCATCTTATAACTCGGTTCTGGATAACACTGTCCAAACCAATGCACTAATGGACAACTTACCCCCGCACCCTCTCCCTGTGTATCCAGGTACTGCTGAGCCCGAAACACCTCCTCCATCCTACCCCGGTGTGGGGGAACAGCCACCACAGTTCCAGCTGCGCACTAGATTCGGCAAAGAATCTGAGCGAATTTTGTAGACAGCTGTCTTTGGCTGGAACCGTAATTAACATCAAGTTGCTTACCCGGTCACTCGGTGCCGGTCTTTGTTGGCCTTCGGAGACTACTGGCTGTTCTTACAGCTCGCGACATATGAACTGTACTGTATCGATGTCGGATACTGTCGATACTCCAGAGTTTAGGTCAATCACGAAATAGTAACCGTGTTTTAAAATCTTTTTTTCAATTTTCTTGTTATGTAAGGCAATATTATTCTGAGCCAAGCCAAATGACTTCCGACTACCGGTATCGGAAACTGGTCATAATTTTCCACCACTGGTGTAAAATAATAATATTAATGATAATAATAACGTTAATGATAACGATAATGACAATGATAACGATAACGATAATGATAACGATAATAATGATCATGATAACGAAAATGATAATGATAATGATCGGATAATGACTGATAATGATAATGAAAATAATAATAACGATAATGATAATGATCGGATTATGACAATGATAATGATAGTAATAATGGTCATGATCATGACAACGATAATGATAACGAAAATGGTGATACTGATAATGATTAACAACCTGGTTCACTAAGACGCCTCAAATGTTTTACACTTATTTTCCTTGTTGTAAATATAATAATCAAAATCGTAAAACGATTGTCAGAAAATATGGCTGAAAACAGCCGAGAATGGGATCTTCGTTACGTCATAGAAAACGATATCTATAAAGACCTTTAAATATCATTCTGAAATTTCTACAGGTGCAAACCCTGTGTTGTACGGACCATACCGTAGTAGTATTTGTAGTATCTCAGTCTGGAGGATAACTATGTAGATTAAAGTATATTTTATTATGTTTTACCAAGACGTAAGAATGGTTCTAACTCCAACCTACGGGTTAGTCATATACCAAGTACATGTACGTGCTGTGCTAAATGAGTAAACATTAAACCAATAATTGATTAATGAATTAATTGACATTATAGTTATAATATCACACTATGTACTATGCTTGCCTTATTCGTACTTAAAAAAATAAATTTCGCGAAAGCGTTGCCAACATCATTTTTTTTTCTAAAACAATCTGAACTACAACCTTTTTAAGCAAACTGAAACACATAAGGTCCGTAATGTAGGACTTCCTGAACCTCCAAATTAACTTTATCAGCTGATGCAACTTGTTATTTATTTTGTGTCGATTGATCATGTTTATCAAGGTTTTGTGCGAATCGAATTTCTTACCATCATGGTATTTAATTTCGCGTGTGTAAATTTTGCGAGGATTTTTTTTGCGGAGGCTTTAATTTTTACGATTTTTTTTTCCAATTGTGAAAATCACGAAATTAGAGATGCGTGAAATTATATACAAACAGGGAGTTGGTATTTGAAGTAAATGATGGTTCGGGGAAAGTATGACTGGCAGAAATAGTTATGTTTATGCGAAGATGTGGCACGATAATTAGTTTGGTCATAATTCCGGGTACAGTACATGTACTTGAAGCTGACTGGCCAGTACAAATAGTCAGTGCGTAGATTTAAAAGACAGTTAAAAAGTGATTGATTGACAGTGAACTAAATGGTTGGCCCGGTGCTGTGTCAGTGTATTGCGTTCTAGGTTCATTAAACGGTAAACGTCAAAAATAGTTATCGATGATTTTGGCAAAGATACCGCTTTCTCACGTTTTTGAAATCTGAGCTGCGCTATACCGCAAGCAACTCTAAGCAATATTATTCTATCCGGGAACTGGACGTGCATGCTCAGTGATGGTAAATAGGGTCAAATAGGGTCAAATTGGGCTAATGGCTAGTTTCTCAGATAGTATCTGCTCATTCAAAAACATTTTGTTTATACAGCTTACAACCTTGCGTTTTAAGTCCACTAAAACTCCTTCTAAATTAAAATAACGTAGACCCAGCGCTGTATTGTGTTTTTTTACGGCATAACGTTAGGTTAGTTTTGGTATGGTCAAGAAATGTGCGCGCATTTTTACGCGCCATAAATCGCCAAATCCCCGCGCTTTTGTCGGCCGGACCGATAGAACTGAGCTGCGCCCGGCAGTCGGTAACCGGAACCAATAAACTAAATTTGAGAACTGACTGACCAGGCCAACAAAAATTGACGCTAGATTTGAATCTGAGTTAAGTCGTAAGTTTTGCAGTATTATCCATGCAGGTTTTCGAACTCTTTTAATCTGAACAATCTCGCTCAGTTTGTACTTCGGTATTTAGTCGTCTTAGTCGTCCCCCAGATAAGCTCAGTGTTTAAAATATAGAAAGTTTTTCCCCTTTTCTTGAACAGTTCTTTCCAGAGTTGATAAATAAATGGCGATGATAGTGATTGTACAGAGGGCCGTGAAGAGGAAGGGGTTCTCTTTGTTTCAAAAATACAAAGAGTTGCTGAGAAAAAGTGTCTTCCGATTCCCCCCCCCCCTCACCACCACCACACCCTGTTCGAGTAAGTGTGTGCATGGTCCACATCGCTGCAAGTTCAAACTTTTTTAAATGTCTTGTTCCTTTAAGATTCAGTAGCGCTGTACATCTGTAATTATAACTGAAAATGTAGAACCAAGAGAATTCTGAATGGCAAAGAGATGTTAAAAATACTTTACATTTAAAATATGAAAAAATAAAACTATAACAATGCAACTATACTTCACTCTGATGTTCAAAAGCTGCATCACACAGCTAAGTTTACGATTTTACTTAAAAGTTTCAGTCGCAGGATGGTAGCGCATTTCACACAATATACTAACAACCATACGTATACGAAGAAAAACGGGCGCCCTTTGTTATGCAAGTTCGAATTCTGTGCAAGTTAGATAAGCTTCTGATTGGATGAACGTATATACCTTCCAGGGTCCGGTTGTTCAAAGCCCGAATAAAGCTCCAGAGGTTTTATAAATCACTTATTCACCGAGAGTGAGGTCAGTCATCCCAAGTTTCCAGTTTAACCTCAAATCTCGCCATCTTTCGGCTTTGCTAAGGTAGCTTTCCATTTGCCGGTCTGCCGCACCGACCATTCAGTTCTTTTAAAAATATAATAGAACGCACGAGTTCTCAGAACTGGGGCGAAGCCGCTCAGTTCTCAGAAATGGGTCGGAGCCGCTCAGCTCTCCCGCTCCGGTCGGCCAAAGCGCGGGATCTGGGAGAGTTGTGGCGGGAAAAAATGTATGTGCCGCCTTGCCCTTGGACCTTTCCATTTTTAAAACTGGCCATGCAGAACCAGTCCTTTTTCTGTCGGCCAAAGACTCAGCTGGAAATATAACTATTGGCTATCTGTCATTCGGTTGCTCATCAGACTGTTTCTCTGCAGCTTTTTGGTGTAGTTGACTTGTTGTTTAGTCCTCTTGCGTGGAGTTTTGGAACTGCCTCCTGTTGTAGTTTGCCATGCAGTAAATATCCGCCATAAACTAAGTATCTGGTGCCACACTGAACGCTTAATAAATCGACCCTGGCGAAGTCCCAGCAGCTCTTGTTAGGTGTGGTCTGTTTGACATTTTTAATTAAAGTGGTGGTGGGGGTGGTGCGGGCCGGGGGGGGGAGTTGGGATTGGTTAGTGCAAGAATTTCCTTCGCCACTGATAACAAGGCAGATATATTTTTTCTAGTGGAAAAGCGATGCATGATTACAACTTATTGAGCCTGAAGGGGTTTTTTTTTGCCTTAATGTACTGCAGAAATTTTTTTGAACGCCCCCACCCACCTCCCT
>JAOBRH010431714.1:0-10782 GCA_027575125.1 Umimayanthus parasiticus | reverse complement strand
CTATTACTACTACTACTACTACTACTACTACTACTACTACTACTACTACTACTACTACTACAGTACTACTACTACTAACTACTACCACTACCACTACTACTACTACTACTACTACTACTACTACTGCTGCTGCTGCTACTACTACTGCTACTACTGCTACTACTACTACTACTACTACTACTACTACTACTACTACTGCTACTACTACTTTCAGAGTAATATTACTAACTGTTCCGTTTCTCTTAATAAAACTACTATCAATACGAATCTATATGTGTTTTTGTAGTTGTTTTGGTAAATTATTTTCATTAAGCCTAATCAAGAAACTTACTGATTAACATTTTAAGAATGGTTTTGTGTTCTGTACGGCACAAAGGTCTTTGTTGTCTCATTTTGTCATACGATATCTAAGGTAACGTTTAACCTAATCATATACATGAAAAATCTATTGATTCTGATTGGATAAGAGCATTGCAATTACTGTGGGAAAATGTGTAATTCCGTGCAATTACAACTACTATTCTTGGTTTGCGCGCGACATCACAAAAAATCTCAAATATCAAATATTGATGTTGAAAATCTCTGGTTGTTATATGGTTTAGAACTTTCGACTGGTATATACGTATTCTAAGAACGTTTGGGCTGAAAACAGCGTTTTGTTTGAGAGTTCTAGAGGTTTAAATTTTTTTATAACTGACCATTATCATAATTATACGAGTCTCGTTGGTCGCAAAAATCAATAAATTTGTACACATTGAAATGTTTTTTGCTGTGGAAAATACTCGTAAATTACTTTTAGTGTGATCTGTAGCAAATCCAAAACAACTGGAGTAGAAATTGTACACTGCCAAAGACTTTCTTGTTTCGGCCGCCACGTTGGTGTTCTTGAAAGAGAAACCACCAACATGGCCGCCGCATACGTTTCTCTTTAAAATAATCTCAAGTTTGTTGACCCATATCTATGTTGTGAAAGATATTCATGCACTGAAATGTTGGTGAATTGTTTAGTTTTTTCTACTCAGCAAGCTTAGAAATATTATATTGCTCTAGATTGCGACTAGGTTAACTAAGTTTTTCCCTGTGACGTCGGTGCAAACCAAAAATTCAAAATAAACCAATCATACACGTGCAACAAGATTAGTGGCGTGATCTGACGTGCTATGCATGGTATAACACGGAACTAGATAGTGGCTACAAAGCCCTGACAGTCGCGAATCTGCTAATTCTAAATGTCAGCGCCCAGCCAGTTATTTCAGTTTGAAATTTGTAAAAAAAATAATATATTTATTTCATTATATGATTATCAAGTAATCGAGATATTTACTCGTTCAATATGGAATGAATTTGCACTTGTGTGTTTAAAAGAGCTCAAACTGCATTCGCCTAATGGGCTAGCGCAATCTTGATTTTCTTGAGAACACACTCATGCAAATGAATTTTGTATTGAACTCGTAAATGTTCAGTTACCTATACTAATCGAATCACTTTATACAAGAATCACTTGCATGGTTAAGCGAATTTTGATGCCCTTCCCACACTTACCGCATTTGTTAAGTTTTGTTCCAATTGCCTGAATCCAGGCGATGATTGGTACAGGAAATCGTCGTCCCATTCAAGCTCAGTTAGCGTCAGAGAAATTTCGATTTTTTGGTGTGCTGTTAATAAACAATAACTGCAAATCATTTTATATTTTTTTACAACTAATTTGCAGTACAATTATTCAATTTCCAGTTCTGCCTGAAAACAAGTCCCATATATTTAATTTTTTTGACAAAATAAGTTACATGACAGCACCGGTTCAGTTAGTACCTTTTTTATAACACACGATATTCACCAAGTTAAACAACCTGTATATTTAGCTTGAGATGAACTTCCTTTTTTTAGAATGTGAGCAAACTTATGGAATGAGATAATAAGTGTATGATAGGAGGCAAACAAAATAATATCAAGACACGGAAGACGAATATTACTGTTCGTATAAAGGAACAATGACATCATGTGACCTAACACTGACGTCATCGACGACAGAGAATAACCAAAGTTGATAATTCCAAATCACACCAAAGCGCCAACAATTTCCAAACAAGGTTATCATTATTAATTATAGAATTATAGAATCATCAAACTAGTGATAAAAGAAAATTCAAAATCTAAAGCTTTCCCGTTTAGGATTTCTTGGCCATTGTTACATTTGTTATTACTGTTATTGTTTTATTGTTGTTGCTGTTGTTCTAACTACTTTTTATTATTATCGTTAGCCTGTTTAAAATATTGAACAAAACAGTTCAGCCTGGTTCATAATCGATCTTTTTCATATTACCAGTTGCCGCCGACTATACAGTGACAACAGATTCATTTAGATTGCTGGGTTAGCCTCAACTTCGTGCTGAATCTGCATAAATACCGGCGAGACCTGAATCTCCAACAATACACAGAGTTGTGAGTAGCTCATATCCATTTTGGAATTTATGAATGTTTAACATCAAGTCGAGACTAAAGCCTGGTTTCCATATAATCACTCGCGATCGCCGGATCGCTGAAATTACTGCCAGCGATCGTCAGCGATTATATTGGAACACTTTTCAGCGATCGGGCGATCGTAACCATTATATGGAAACACTTTTTAGTGATCGGGCGATCGTCGGCGATCGTGACCGATCCTACGCTTCAGTGATTCCAGCCATCCGGCGATCGTGAGCGATCATATCGAAACTAGGCTTAACACTTCAAAAACGAGTCTATGGTCATTGTAATCAGCAGCAATTGGCAATTTGAAAAAAAGTTTATTTTATTGGCGAAAACCGTGAACGTTCAAAGGTGTTTTGAAAAGTCTGTTGTTTATCGGCCAGTCAGATGAAAGCTCACAATTTCCACTTGTAGAGACAAATCGCGAGCGCATTGGTTGGCGTTGTTTATGCTTAGTTCACACATACGCGATTTTCTAGAAGATTGTATTGAGACTTAGTACGATAAAAAAAATCGTATTGAATCTTATTATTATAACGAACTTAGCTCGAAGTCAGTAAGACAAAAGAACTTAGCTAGACCTCAGCAAGATGTTAGCCAGATGTTATAACGATCTTAGAAAGACGTTAGTGTAATTCGAATTTAAAAAATGCAGCAAGTGTACAACTAGAATGAATACCATTTACAAGTCTTAATTTTAATTAGACTATAGCAATAACTCAGTACGAATTAGTAAGTATGTAGCTAGAAGTTAACTTGTTTTAACACGATTCATATAAATAATTTGGTCATATGATCCAGAAAATGTATTTATAAAAGTAACTGCGCTAGGACGCCATTTTGATTTCGGATTTAGAATCATGGAGAACAACATCGACTTGATCCTAGCTTAGTTACATATGAAGGAAGAATAACTTCTAGCTGGCTTGACACTTGTACAAGCCCAACAAGGAGTCCCTAGAAGAAGCAGACAGCGTCGTAGAAGAAGATGGTGGATTAAACCCTATCTCCAGAGGAGGCCACTCTTTGGACAATATGAAAATCTGATGGTCGAACTGTATAGGGAAAAATAGAGGTTACAAAACTTTTATTAGGATTAAACCAGATCAGTTCCAAGAGTTTGTTGTACGTTGAAGGCCGGACATGGCTGCCTCCTTCTTCACGTGGGAAAAACTTCCTTGATCCCGACCACGTGACCAAATATTTACATCGTACTATAATCGTACTATCATCGTTCTATAATCATAGTAAATCGTACTATAGTCTCAATGAATAGAACGTGTATAGTGCGATTTGAAAATTTAAGAATGTATTACGAATGCAAACGACATTAGTTCGATGTTATTACAAATGCATTGAGTTCGCATTGAGATGAAAAATCATTCAAGCGTGCGACACGAATAACCGCGAAGGTTTTGAACTTTTGGAAACCTTCGTACTCCTATACGATTGAATGTGTGGGCCTTGACAGTGGATACGTACTTAGTTTGACTCAGTACGATTCACCACAAAATTAATAAAGATGTTATTGAGATTTTCTAAATTTACAAAATCGTAATCAATCGTATTAAAATTCGTGTATGTGTGAACGGTGCATTAGGTTTAGGATTTCGTCCTTGATTAGCTTAGTTAGAAACAATGAGGATTCTTTGTGTTTACGGTTGTCAAAAATGCTCTGCAACAGGCAATTCTTCCTTGATGTCACTGTTTACATTTTACTTCATTAGTATACGCACTTACTGGGAGAAATAATCCTGCTAAATAAGAACTGAATTCACAGCTTAATAAAAGCTTTTGAAAATTACTTATTAAAAAATGCAGCTTTTTACATTCAGGTTTTGAAAATGTATTGGCTTTCAAAAATATACAAAACAGCTGGATGGCAAAATCATTCATTAGACATACATTTGCTGTAAAAAAATCAAGTTTTTAAACACGCGTTACACAAAATTTATTAAACATATTCGACTAAAATTTTGACAAAGCTTATCTTTAAAACCCTGACAGTCGCGCCTAGAGATACACTATAAGACAAGCTTGTCATTGGGTACGCTTTCATTGCCACACAAAGATACAGTGGCAATACATCACCACGCATAAGAAGCTTCTTGGCAAAGAGTATATTGTTGTGTCTTCTCAATAGGACAGGGTACGTACAGATAGCAAAGTCTGCTTTTTCAAGACTCTAGTCTAATCTGAGGTTAGAACGTAGCTTCAAGTATTTTTAACGGGTTACTTGTGGGCAGCACAATGCATGATGATACCTCAGTGCTCACTACGGTGAGACCTTGAAAAAGTTTTTGAAATTTCCTGAATGTATATCCACGGGGTACTATCTCAGCGTAATATAAATTTCAACTACCAAAATCAACAATACTGAAAACAATGCTTTGAAATACAAATGCTCGGATTTTTTACAGTCTGTAGAATTTTACCAAAATTCAAGGACTTTTTATTAAAGAGTTTCAATGTAAAGGGAACAAATTTAAGCACTTTTCAAGGATTTATTGAGGTTAAAACTCAAGGAGTTTTCAAGACTGTGCGAACCCTGATAGGAGTTGACATTGACGTTTTACCTGTACATATCCTCCCGTTTCCTTGGTAACCACTCGGGCATTTGCATGTAAATGAACCAGGGGTGTTGATACAAGCTGCAAACTTGTGACAATCTTCCCGTCCAGTGGCACACTCATTAATGTCTGGTAAAGGCGAATAAATCACTGAGTTGTATCTCTAAAGTATTATTTTGATAATGCAGAAAATAAGAATATCACAATAGTAATAATGGTGTGAAAATGATCTTTGCGAAAACGTTTGTTCTGCATTTATACAGTAGTAATCAGTACTGGTAATTAAACGTTTTGTGGTGCAGTTCGGGACTAATCAGCTTAAGTAAATGTTTCAAAGACTAACATCAAATTTGTTGTCTTTGAAATATTTACGAGTGCTGATTAATCCCGAATTGCACGAACAAAACATTTGATTAAGTGTTAATAATATGCATTCAGTGAATCAGTGAAGAACTGGTAATGAGCACGAGAGACATGATAGAAGGCTGAGTCAGAGTTGAACTTGCCATCAATCTGCGCATACACACTTCTCAGTTTAACAAAACTTCAGTCGGTTGTGTTTACAGAGGATTAATGGTTCCATGAAAAGTGCATAAAATAAGCTCGAAAACAATCTTCAAAGAAACGATTTTCACAGCTGTAGAAGGTAAAAGTTTAGTTTGTGACTCAACAAATATCTCAGTGCATGTTCATTTATCTGAGCACACTACAGCGCCAGTGAAGCTGCCCCAGCCATGTAGAAGGTGTTCAACTTGACAGTTGTTGAAAATAAACGATTACATTTTATCTTCCATGAAATTCTTCATCCGTTGAACTGAATTGAAATAAACTTGCTTGCTACAGGGGCGTAGCCAGAAGGGGGCACCAGGGGCCCGTCCCCCTTCTCTGTTGTACCTCAATATAACACTCACTAGTATGTCGCAGTCTGTCTACTAGAAGTTAACATTTCTCTATTTCTAAATTTCCCCCAAAGAAAAATCCTGGCTACGCCCCTGTGCTAACATGGGTTTCAATTTGACAGCGATTACTTGTAGCTGAACTGACAGCGTTTGGGTATTGACGGTCTCTTGACGCTATTCGGCTTCAACAACCTGAAGCAAAATTAGGGTTTTCTGGTTGGTAGCTTGTTATTTCTTCACTATAATGAGCTTCTTTTGCCCAGGTTTTCCACACTTTTAGCCTGTTGTTGGTACTTATTAGAGTTTATTTATTTCAAAATTTTTCTTTTAAATTTTGAACGAGCTCGTCACTGCAGTCGGCAAACCCGACCGCCATTTTGTGTTTACAACCAGTGCAATTACAGTGTAACTGAGCTGCTTTGGTTTGTAATTGCACTGTTTGGGATTTATAAAGATGGTCTCAACCAATCAGATTGCAGTAATTTTTCTATGCATATTATTATGGTAATAACAAGTTTGTTGGAAATTCCCACTTGGCAAATAGCTTCATTGTTCGTAACGTAATCTGTCTTCAGCAATGATAATTTATTTACTTGACAGTAAATTTACCCTCCAGTAAATCTAGTTTACAGTAATACTGATGATCAATTAAACTTAATAACTTCATTTTAAGATAATACTAATGTTGACAACCTGGTAACTCTATTAATTGATAAACTTGTAAAGACAACAAGTTTCAACTGCAAATTTTACAAATTTGAGACAGTAATCGATAATTAATATTAACAATTAAAGTGTCATTTCTACTTACCGGAACAACTTGCTCCATTTCCAGTGAACCCCTCATCGCACACACAGTAAAACGTTCCATTTTGGTTGAAACAGGCTGCATTTTTGCTACAATTGTGCAAACCAGCGGAACACTCATCTATGTCTGTAAAATGAATAAAGAATTTGAGTAGTTGCAATGGTTCTCAATGAATTGGTATTCACGCAGCGCTACTGGCTCTTTTTGTGTATCGTTTACTGAATATTCTTTTCGGACGGTTATTTACTAACTTAACTGAGGTCAGTGCTTACATGTATGTTTTGGACTAAGTCCCAGCTATGTCATATTAATATTTCACGCTTTCCCAATTGCAAGAAGACTCATTCATATAAGTAGAATTAGAGATGTCATACTACAAAAACAATCAGCATTTGAACGACTCCTTTTTAGAACGAGAGAGTTAGAGTAAAACAGTATCCGTCAGTTAAATGAACTGAAATTTGTAGATCCAGAATCTCAGCAATTCGAGAACTATCAGAGAACATTATTTTGATACTAATAATAACAAAAAAGCTCACAATATATCATATATAAGTAAACTTGTATGCGATCTTTTTCTAATTTTCTTTTGAAACATTACTGCTTTTTTTTATTCTATTTATCAACTTTACTTGCTCGTACGTAATTTATTTAAAATTAATAAAAAAAGTCCCAAGGCGTTGGTTGTTACAATTGTTCAATTCAGCTTGTTGCTGCTACTGTTTGACGCATGATTGAAAACTACACAGAAGTGATCAAACTTTCCCTTTTTATTGCAATCCCCACATAACTACGTGATAGATAATTTTGTCAATTATCTCGCCATGAATTTGAAAATCATGTATCTTAGTTTGCAAAGAGTTACAGACATCTAAAGTTTAAGTTTGGAGTTAATATAATATGGACGAGTGCCAACGGGGGTGTGGCACGTGTTTGTTTGGGACTGTTAAGGCCTATGCAAACGGACGCAACATTGTTGGCCAACAACACGCAACATTGTTTGGCCCAACATGTTGCGTCCGTTTACATGGAACCACAACAATGTTGGTATTTGTTGGCACTTGTTGCGTACAGTTTGAAACCGGTCAAACTTTTAGGCCCATGCAAACGGACGCAACATTATTGGCCACAAACCCCAAACAACACACAACAATGTTGTGAGTTGTTGCGTCCTTTTGCATGGGCCTTTATACAACATTTTTTCCCTTTAAATATCCCACCAATCTCCTAATCACATTAAAAGAGCGCCCATTTAGAAAGGTATGGAAGAGGTAAGATTGCAGCATTTTCCTACCATGACATGTTGTTCCTTCTTTCTCGAAACCTTTTTTGCACTTGCACACGAACGATCCTGGCACGTTTACACACGTGGAGTGCAAAGGACAGTCGTTGGATACTTCAGATGTACATTCGTCTATATCTGGAAACAGAATGAACTGTCAAAACGTCTGTTTCACGGCTTTGTGCATGCCCTAAATGTTGACTAAGAAAAAAAGTTTCAAGGTAAAGTATATATTTATTAACAGACAGTTCGAACATCAATCTACGTTTTTAAGGAAGCGAATAACACGGATGGTTTGTCTTAGGCGCCAATTAAGTTGGGTTGTAGTTGTCTGCACTGTTGCTGTATGTTTCATCTTGAATTACGTTCCGGGCCAAATCACTGACGAACAATAAGTATGCTGAAAATGCATCGAACCTAACCACAAGCCTTAATCAAAGCACATTTTTGGTATATAGGATGTTCGTCTTTTTAAATTAATTGGTAAAGAAATCTATTTAACTTTTGAACAAGATAAAATACGCTGATTTAGCCCTTTAAAGAAACAGGTAGAAAATTTGTGATTTGCTTTATACAATAATACATAATTTCTGTGAATTGCTACCAAATTCTGACTATTTTCCCCTAACAAAATGTATACTGCTTTGTTGGATGAGAGGTATATAAAGCAACATCTGTGTTATAGAGTAGCTCAGAACTTCGGTGACCAGTGAGAGAACAGTGCAAACAAAAGCCGGAGTGCTTCCAGTCTAATATTTACAGCAATTAATTAATTAACTAATTATCAATTAATTAAAACTGATTAAAAATTAATTAATTAGGTAATGTTTACATGATGCCGGAATGAGTTCATTCGCACTTCCTGATGTTAAAAAGCAAATTACACAGCAGGCAAAAATGAAGAATTAATAAACAACAGTTTTCTCACCAGTGCACGTTGTCCCATCCCCGCTGAACCCCCTAAGGCATGTACAGTTGAATGTGCCAATTAGGTTTTCACAACGTGCCCACTCATCGCAGTTATCCATTTCCTCTGTGCATTCGTTGATGTCTGAAAAAGACTCCATCTGTTAAAACAACAATAAAATAATGCAGTTTCAAGGGTATATCCCTTTTGTACAATCCAAACCCGGATTCCAAAGTTCAGAATTTTCGGTGATAATGGCGAGTGGAAAATCTGAAATCAGATTTTTGGTCATTTAAAATTGAAGCCCAAGGTTCATTCTAGTCAAGAGAGAATACTGTATTCAGTGCACTGTTCCACGTTCCTGTGGAAGCGGTCGGTGTGTCTCAACATTGTCACAATACATGGCAACATGCGCACATTTTTTTACAAAAACACTGGCCTTTCAAAGTTCACAGCTGGAGTAAGAACATGATTCGCAAAAAATGATAATAAAGAACTCGTGTGAACCAAAACTTTCAAAATATTTTACATTTCAAATAGATTCGTCGAAATTCTACGAGAGTCCAATTAAACTGGGACAAATATCTTACAGTCGCGGCCTGCAGTGCAGCGAGCAGATCAGTGTATACATGTATAAGCATTGCGAAGCATATTTTTTGATAGTACGATAACTAACAATCAAAATAGTAATAAATAACCTTGCATTAGTTAGAAAACTTGTAAATTTCGACAAATAAATCACTGAAAACGAAAACTCGCTGCAAAATATTATGTTGAACACATTGTCATCGCGCGAGTCACGTCGAGCACAAACATTCACCAAAAATTAGTTAAACCATAGAAACTTTCTGACCTCTTATAGTATACAACTGAACAAAATAGAAAAGCACAGCACGAAAATCACTTTATTTCGATGGATCTTGCGGATTTTCTCCCACCATCCTGGCCATTGCCATCTTGTTTGATTTATTTGCAATCGCGTTTAAACATAGCCACCTGAGAGATATGGAACAAAAGGTCTGATTCGACAAAAGGAACGCAGACCATGCAAGAAATCTGAAACCGGATTCAGATTGAATCGAAGAATTCTTCGGATTGCAATCTATAAATATTGAAAGAAGGAATGCATAATCCAGTTCTGGATTTAGGACTCCGGGTTTGGATTGTACAAAAGGAATGCACTCAAAGTGTCCGTATTAGAGCGCTTTTCAAAAATTATTATTAGTTGTTGCTATCATGAGATATTTTCATGAAATTATAATGTATACATTTACAATAATAACTATAATCATTAACCGAGAGTGAGGTCTGTGCAACTGATATCAAACTGAGACCTTGCCGTATTGACCAAGTGATTAAGCGACGCCAGTGCGTCAAGGCCAAAGCTTGTTATTTCAGTAAAGCCTTTAAAGCGACAATGACACAGCGCAAGCGGAAAGCCTTTACTTCGCACATCCGGTTATGCGCATGCAACAATTTTCAAGATCATCTTTGCATGATCTGCAATGGAACAGCTCCATTTATTTCACTAAAAACCAACGAAACCCCAAACAAAATATTCTAGATAATATATAAAAATTCAACAGAAAATAGAAAATATGGAATGTGTCTGAAGACTTAAAGAGAGTTACGTGAACAATTTGTTCGACTTTGATGAATGTGACGATAGAAATGGAACCGAAAACAGCAAACCACGAATGACCAAGCGCTTCTGGCGCTATATCAAAGCAAAACGGAAAGACCAATCTGGAATCCCTGTCCTTAAAGTAAATGGCAAAGACGTTACTGACCCAACAGAAAAGGCTAACATTCTGAGTGATCAGTACGACAGCGTCTTTACAACAGAAAAC
>JAOBRH010431492.1:0-10787 GCA_027575125.1 Umimayanthus parasiticus | reverse complement strand
GATTGTAAAAAGCGCGGATTTAAACTGATACAAATAAAATAACGTATTGATGGTAGGATTGACAGTTTCAATGCATTTACAGCAGTTTGAGGAACTCAAATTTCAAATTTATCCCGGGGGAGCATACTCCCCTGACCCCCCTAGGTTTTGTGTCTTCAGCCCTTGCGTGGCCTATCATTCCAACATTAATTATTTGGTTCCGTTTCTTGAGGTATTCACCCCCAGTGAATAATCCTGGCTGCGGGCCTGTGTACACGGGATCAATGAAGCTGAAACAAAAACTTACCGTTGAAAATACAAAAGCGTTTTATACTTTTCTTTGATTATTCTTCGTTTTTATCATAGCTGGTTTGTTCATTCGTGGCAACAATTGACTGAATGTCGTACCAAGGAATAAAAAAAAACAAGACAAGGGGAGAAGTACGGGTGCCTTACTCACGGCTTGGTCTATTCTAACAGTAGATTAGTTAATAGTAGTTACTACTTCACATCCACCTCCAGTTTATAATTAATTTCATTTGAACTGCAGAGTTTCGACTTCTTATGAAAAAGTAGTCGAAAACACACTGGTGAGTTTGGAGTGATGGAGTTGCGATCAACTTTCCGTTTGAGATCCCTACATGATCAATTTACAAGCGAGGCTGAATCCTCAGTGATGGAATTTCAAAATATTGCAACAGCAATGGCCTCAATTTCGTCACAAGGGAAGAAGACAGGAATTAGGAAAACAGACGTCGTCAAGAGCAACGTGCAAAGCCTGTTGGAAACTTTCGCAATTTTTCCTTGGGTTTCACAACAGGCATTTATTTGTACAGCAATTCAGTAGCAATTATTTTACGTTAACATAACATTTCCCGGTGCCACGTAATTAAAGATATGGCAGTGCACTGTATATACCCACCCCTTAATAGTATTCAGTCATTCCAGATTTGTTGCGGTAAGGTAACGTAAGTCTATTTGATTCAGTAGCACGCACTTACACTCATCGGAGAGAGATCGGAGATCACATTTACATTGCTTACCTGATCATCCCCTACCTCAATTGATGCAAAACTACAAATATTCAAAGATCCCCTCTCCCTACTTTAAGTCACTCCTTTTTCCATCCCTACACTCTACCCACTTAAATAATTTCTCCGGAGATCCTGTATTCGTCACTATTTAAAAAAAAGGTACGGCGGGATTTCAAATAAGGCATAGGTTGCTCATGCCGCATTTATTTTATGTTTAGCGAAAATATCTGTCAATACTTGTTTTCTGTATATGTGACTGAATTGTTAAAAGGTTTTGCGGGCGACAAAACTTCAAGGCTCCGTGAGCAAACTCTTGGCTCTCGGAGATTGCATTATTTTGTAACACGCTCAAATTAAGATTCAGCCATTGTTAAGCTGGCATCGGCTGTCAGTTATCAAACCTGAGGTAACTGCATTTGCAACGCAAACTGAATGGTAAGCGCCACATGGCGGAAATTTGTGTTTTTCTGTTAATTTTTTTTATTTATAAAAAGATACGTTTATACACATCACTTGATGTTGAAACGTCTAGCTGCCTCCATGCAAAAGTTCGTGCTACCATTTCGAAAAAAGCAAGTGCTCTCGGCTACATGTATGTCAATTTGATTCAGCAAGCACACGCGGAATTTGAAGTTTGGTACCAAGCGCGACCTGTGCCTGAATACTTATTTTAAAAGGCCCCAACTTCCAGAGTGACTGTTTCAAAACAGGAAGCAATATGTTACTATTTTTTCAAACAAGATCAATTGCTTTGTGTTGCGCTTCAAATTCCCATTTGGACGTCATTTCTTGATATTTATAATACGTTATTGTTTGTACTTTCAATATGCGATTTCTCACAATTTCTAACAATGTCAACAATCATCTCAAGGCATTCCCTAAACTATTTATTATTCAACATTTTTGGCACAATTTACTAGAATTCGCACTGGCAAGCTCTGTAATATCACCCTTGTTTCTTTTGATCACCCGTTCTGAAGAAATGTAAATAGCTGCTGAGAGTTTTTCTAAATAATTGATTTCGTTAGGGTTTGCACTATAATGTCTCTCTAGTAACATTGAACTGTCCAAAGGCGAACTGAATGTGCCAGATAATAGTAGTTTATCCTGGGATATTAGATTTCTAACTGAAACATTCAACCAGTATTTTTCTATTACAAATGGCTAAGTTGATTTTGTAATGTTACTGTACTTAGAGAAGTGTATAGTTTATATAATTGTTTAGCTTTTTAATCCATTGCTTTAAATGTAATTTCAAAAACGCGAAGGCATGATAAGTTATTGTGCCAGCTCTTGTCAGCTGGATGTTGTTGTAAAGCGAAAAATAAAAATAAAAATAATTAATATTATTTGAAGGTAACTGGGCTACCTTGTTTAGTCCTTGTCCACAGATGCTCATGTGAAGGCATTTTCGTTTGAAAATGCAACCCCCTCTTTTATCAAAACTGTATCAAAGGTTTTCCGTCGACGCAATTTTACTTTCCGCGCGTAAAAGCTAAAACGATTCCGAAAAGATCTGGTACTTCCGTCAAGTGCTATGGAACTGGGTCGTGGACGTCCTGGCCTTCAGCCTCTCACACATACATGACAACGATGCATTGCTAGCCATGACAACAGCGTTTTCGAAAAGTATTGTTTTCGGTCCTCCACACCAATACATGTACTTGAAAACGGTGTTTCAGCGTCACTGAAAGCATATTGAAAAGTTTCGTTTGAAATCGTTAAACGTTTTCCGCTGTTTGTCGTCGTATGCATATTTTAAGAAACCCATCCGCCTAGAGGACTTACAGTAGAGCAACTGTCGCCGAGGATCGACCTGCAAGACAAATCGGTGGAACAAATTGTACTATAAATTCACTAAAAGCTGCATGTCATAGTTAACAATCTCAACTCATGAATGATAAAAATAATAGTAATAATAATAAAAATAGTAATAACAATGACAATGACAATAACTACTGCATTTTGAAACAAAAAAACGCCTTGACTAACATTAACTCGGGAATCTAAATTTGAATAGACTATCCTGTTGTCGATAGTAGATTATGGTGTTCTCGAGAATAGACTATGGTATTGTCGAGAATAGACTATGGTGTTGTCAAGAATTGACTATGGTGTTGTCAAGAATAGACTATGGTGTTGTCGAGAATAGATTATGAAGTTATCGAGAATAGACTATGGTGTTGTCGAGAATAGACTATGATGTTATCGAGAATAGACTATGGTGTTGTCGAGAATAGGCTATGGTGTTGTCGAGAATAGACTATGGTGTTATCGAGAATAGAGTATGGTGTTATCGAGAATAGATTATTTTGTTATCGCGAATAGATTATGGTATTGTCGAGAATAGACTATTGTTGTCGAGAATAGACTATGATTTTGTCAAGAATAGACTATGGTGTTGTCGAGAATAGACTATGGTGTTATCGAGAATAGACTATGGTGTGATCGAGAATAGACTATGGTGTTGTCGAGAATAGGCTATGGTGTTGTCGAGAAGAGACTATATAGTATTGTCTAGAATAGACTATGGTGTTATCGACAATAGACTATGGTGTTGTCGAGAATAGGCTATGGTGTTGTCGATAATAGACTATTGTGTTGTCGAGAATCTGAGACTATGGTGTTGTCGAGAATAGACTATGGTGTTGTCAAGAATAGATTATTTTGTTATCGCGAATAGACTATGATATTGTCAAGAATAGACTATGGTGTTGTCGAGAAGAGACTATAGTATTGTCGAGAATAGACTATGGTGTTATCGAGAATAGACTATGTTGTTGTCGAGAATAGGCTATGGTGTTGTTGAGAAGAGACTATATAGTATTGTCGAGAATAGACTATGGTGTTATCGAGAATAGACTATGGTGTTGTCGAGAATAGGCTATGGTGTTGTCGATAATAGACTATTGTGTTGTCGAGAATCTGAGACTATGGTGTTGTCGAGAATAGACTATGGTGTTGTCAAGAATAGATTATTTTGTTATCGCGAATAGACTATGATATTGTCAAGAATAGACTATTGTGTTGTCGCGAATACTGAGACTATGGTGTTGTCAAGAATAGACTATAGCATTGTCGAGAATAGACTATGGTGATATCGAGAATAGACTATGGTGTTGTCGAGAATAGACTATGGTGTTATCGAGAATAGATTATTTTGTTATCGCGAATAGACTGATATTGTCGAGAATAGACTATTATGTTGTCGCGAATAGACTATGGTGTTGTCGAGAATAGGGTATGGTGTTATCGAGAATAGATTATTCTGTTATCACGAATAGACTATGATATTGTCGAGAATAGACTATTGTGTTGCCACAAATAGACTATGGTGTTATCACGAATAGACTATGGTGTTGTCGAGAATAGGCTATGGTGTTATCGAGAATAGACTATGGTGTTATCGAGAATAGACTATGATATTGTCGAGAACAGACTATTGTGTTGTGGCGAATAGACTATGGTGTTGTCGAGAATAGACTATGGTGTTATCGAGAATAGACTATGG
Organism: Umimayanthus parasiticus; assembly: GCA_027575125.1. Classification (NCBI taxonomy): domain Eukaryota; kingdom Metazoa; phylum Cnidaria; class Anthozoa; order Zoantharia; family Parazoanthidae; genus Umimayanthus; species Umimayanthus parasiticus. Next base: position 6,263 of record JAOBRH010431492.1, on the reverse strand, counting down.
TGTTGTCGAGAATAGGGTATGGTGTTATCGAGAAGAGATTATTTTGTTATCGCAAATGGACTATGATATTGTCGAGAATAGAATATTGTGCTGTCGAGAATAGACTATGGTGTTATCACGAATAGACTATGGTGTTGTCGAGAATAGGCTATGGTGTTATCGAGAATAAATTATTTTGTTATCGCGAATAGACTATGATATTGTCGAGAACAGACTATTGTGCTGTCGAGTCTAGATAATATCACCGACACGCCACATTCACGATGGGAGACGGAAACACACCGAGTTCTTTGTCCATCATGTTTTAAAAGTTTTGTTGGCTTTGCAAGTTTACTGACCCGAGAAAACGTTGATCAATACCCTGCTAATAAAATACGTAAAACAATGAAACTATACTGCATATTTTAAACAAAAATGTTTTAAGTTTTACTTTCAACATCATTACCGGAGAACATATTGTGGTGCATGTATATTGACAAACATGACCACATAATCGGAGTTTAGTTACCGAAGCCGTAGTAAGTAGTAAGTCACTTACACTCCTTTTTTTGTAAGAACATGAGACTGGAAAATGCCCAAAATTTCAGAGGCTGAGGAGAGGCGAAGAACTTTCATTTTGGATACGGCACAAGATCATGGAAAAATTTTGTTTCTCTGCTAATGTTCGTCAGTGCAACATCGCCTTTAGTGTTGTACATGTACAAGTTTGTTTTAATCTTTTTTATTTACTATTATAGTTTTTTCTTGCCGGCCAGGGTGGCGGCCAATTAAATAAAGAGTATTATTTGTGCTTCTGGTTGGTTTGTACTAATGAAAAATTACAACTGCACGCCCAGTATACTAAAAGAACATTTTAAGAACATTTGAGGCTGAATTCCTGAAATATTTTTAAGAACATTCAGCCTTTTTTAATAGCCCAAATTCAAATAAACCTGACATACCGACTAGTGTTAGTCATCAAGGGGGGACGAATAACTTCGTGTAAACTTGAATATTTTATTCACTTACAAAAAGCTCTATTTTACTGATGGGTCTCCCAATTTAAAAATGCTTCGTACGCCACTGTTTTCTGTTATTAACCGTTTTATAGTTTTGGTGATCCTCTATTTGAAAGTATCTTGAAAATAGTAACTGTCGTTGGTGGAAAACCTTATAGACCAGCTAATAGCAATTTTGAATGTGACTCACCAGCCCGGTGAAGGCCGCTTTTACTCTGTCAGGGGTTACTTATTTGTTTCATTTCAGATTCCCAGTGAAACAGTATGAGTCACATGCTGATATGCGTATTTCCCAAATATTGGCGTCTTGAAATTAAAATCAAACAATCTCTTGTGATAGGCACTTGTATTGCTGACTTGTGTTGCCGACCCTTGATCAAGGTGTTTACTTGAGAGCAACTTACTTTCACTTGCGTGGGTCTACAAAGCACTTATCACCTGTCAGTTTCAGATTTTGAATAACAATGTTGACATCATTTATATGCATTTACGTGGGTTTATTATGCTTCATAACGTTTAATCTGAACCACTCACAAAAGTGAGAGATAACGTGTTTCACAACATCATCAAAGCAGAACACGCTTTGTGCATGAAGTTAATGCAAAACAAGCTTGGGCATTAGGTCTTTAGTCAGTTATAAGAACTGTTTTGAGAAGCTGACAGTAAACCTTGCTAAAAACAAGTTCAAGAATAAAATTCACGTACCTTCTTTTGAAAATATTAAAAACTTGTTGATAATTAGTGTTGAAAAGGAGTAATACAATTTCACAAATTAAAATTTGTGAATTATTTGATAATACACAAGCCCTGTGCGCAGGCCAGAACCGTTCATTTTGGGTGTATAACCAGCTTAAATCTTGCTTCGGTACACATGATAAATGCTGGACTTGGTCATTCATTGTCGTTCACAATACAGAGAATACATGTCATCAAACATCTCAGTCCAAAATGAACATTTGAAGTTAAATTGAAAAACTTTCAGCGTTTGCCCAGAAAATATACGTTCTTATGAAAACTGAAAGATTGTATGTAGACAAAGTGTTACCAAAATTGCCGGGTACAGAAGTCACCGACGCAATTTTCCTTTGTAAACTATCGATGCCATTTGCAAATTGAAACTGTACAGACTACTATGATGTTGCTGAAATAAAAGGCAAATAACACGGTCGGTGCTATTTTGAACAGCAGTTCATTGCAGTTTTCACGAAGAAGACAAAGTCTTGATCGAGGAAGTGCAATTAATACTAACCCTGAGCCTGAGCCTGAGCCGGACCCTAACCCTTACCGGTAATCCAAGACACTAAACAGAAAAAAAGAAAACAAAAGCTAAACAAAAAGTTGATAAAAGAATTGCCGTGTTTTGAACTCGTAACCGCAAGCATTACAGATCAATATACACTACTATGCACTTACGCTCGCATTCTTTCACAGTATAAATATTCCAAATGGCAAGGACTGTTACAACTGGCAACGATTGTTACAAATGGCAACGACTGTTACAAATGGCAACGACCGTTTACGAAAGGGAAACTGGTGTCACCGACAGTAATGCTGGGTTCACATTGTGGTTTTGAAAATCAAAACTCTCTAATGAGAGATTCCAATTTAACGGTATGTTTGTTTTTCATGTTTTTCACTGAGTTTCTCTCAGAGACCAAGGAAAACAAGCGATTATCTGGTTAACTGTAGCCCTGGGTCAGCCCTCGCCACCATTTGTCACGTTACCCAGGTATTCTATAAATTATATTGTATCATAAGATAAACAAATGCTAGAGAATCACTAGTTGTTGATAAATGTTAAAGCAGAAGTCTTATTATGTTGTTTAGTTATCAAAAGCTTATTGATCAGAAAGACTTTCTACTTTTTCTTTTTTGAGATTTCACTGACGTTATCAGTTGTGCTTTAAAGTTAAACTGTCGTACAAATCACTGACTGATATGACGAAAAACCTTTCTATTAGAAATTGTGCTGAGAAAAATTTTACCTTTCCAAATATGGAAATAGTTTTGGTGGTTTATTTAGAGATAAGAACAAACAACCGCCCCCTCCCCCTACTCACTGCTTGCAAAATTTTTACCTGAATCCAAGTAGCATAATCTTGCTTAGAAGCAACGAGTCAACCTTCTTATTCTAAGTCGAAATCAAAATGTGTATTTTATTTGTGCCACTGTCAACAGAACAAATATCATTATAGCAGCAAAACCGGTCAGCATCTTAGTCCTTACGCTACCGCATATCATGTGTTTTTGCTGTGTTTGAGTTGATTATAAGATGACGTGGGATTGCAGTTTTGGAAACACCCATGCAAAAGCGCCTGAGGAACTGAACTGACCTCCACCCCCTCAGAACTAAATGTATTTGTTCATTTCTAATTTCCTGCATGCCCATATATATCCAGAATATTCATAGATAAAATGATAATTTTTTTTTTTTTTAATTTGCCTGCCATTATGAAGAATTGTTTATCTTTAAAACTTACCAGTCGATATAGGGAAATCCTTGCACCAACTTTTCGTACTATCAGTATCAGCGATTCATAAATGAAATTTGTTCATCCTGTAAAGTCTTTCGCCTTTCTCAGGACTATACAAATACAAATACACATTCATATACGTTGCGTTCGCTTTTCACATCTTCTGGATTTGCGATAAAATTAGTCTACGCATTCAAAGGTATACATTTTTCTTGTGGGAACACAGTCAAGCAACAAACGCTGCCTCGTGGCCCTCAAGCCAGCCCGATGGTATTCCAGTAAAATTTGTCTTTTTTCTTGAACATTTAGAAATACATTTTGAGTTTAAAAGAAAAGCTGGTCTTCCGCGACCACATTGCTTAGTATGAGAAAAAGTCCGCAGGGTGCCATATCTACGTAAGATTTTTTCCTATCGTTAGCAGACTTGATGAGCGAAAACATTCAGCAATTGAATAACAACTTCTCCTCGCAGCAGTTTGCATGCTGCACGTATTTCCTACTCGGCAAAAACTTGGCGAAAGCCAAAAAACATACGCACTTAATTAAGTTTGTATAGCTTTATTTTCCCGTACTAAACACTTCAAAAATACAAAATTAAAAGGATCTTGTTTAGAAAACATCCTGGATATTAAAACCACCTTTATTTCAAGTTTTTAGGGTACTGTTCTCCAGCCAATCACGAGGCGCTCTCAGCATAGAAACAGGTGTTTTGCTCAGTCATTTGCAATGATAATGCGACACCGCCGGTCTGCATGCACAAAGGACTCTTACGTCAGTACACACCATAACATCTTAAATTTATGCGTATAGAGGTTTGATCAAAAGGATGAGTTGAGACGGCAGAGTTAAGCTGCATGCATCCAAACCGCTGATAATTTCGTTGCAAACTTGATTGAAAGTAATTTGCTGACAAGAACACAAAATGGTAAGCACGTTACTTTAGTTTGAACCCTTCGCTTTTTCCATCAGTTCCCGAAAGCCATTTACATCCCAACTGATCAAGCTGTTCTTTCAGTCTACAACATGCAGAATCCATGGACCATTGAATCTTGCATAAATAGAAATTGAAATTCGACCCAGATTGTCAAAATCATCAAATAAAGATTATCCAACCGTTGATATGAATTTCTTCGCTTTGCAGAGTGATCGGGAGCTTTCACAGGAACAAATACAAGGTGCAACCTCATCGGCGAAGTTCGCCACTTTATTAATTTCGCTCGCGTTTGCCGGTGCCAAGCAATATGTTCCCCTTGCTAGGGAGTCAGGACTATTTTGTTTATCAGGTTTGTTTTGAACTTTGTAGAACTCAAAGAGGCGTTTCAGTTGTTTGATAAAGATGGCAGTGGTACAATTTCGAACGATGAGCTAGAGGTGGTGATGAAATCACTCGGCCAAACTCCAACAGACGAAGAATTGCAGCAAATGATTAGAGAAGTAGATGTAGATGGTAAGACTATTTCTTAGTAAAACTTAATGCTTGCATTTGACATCCTGCGCACAGCAACTTTGTTTTGCAATTACCTTTAGACAATGTCGAAATTGGCTTCTTCAAACTAAAAACAGTGAAAATCAAGTCAGGTTGAGGGTGCTTACACTCATATTGACCTTTCAGATTTGAAAAAGTTGTTTTTGAAAAAAGCATCTGAAAAGATGTTTTACTGAGTATCTGGGTACTAGCAACTACGTAGGATTTTTTCTAATTTCTAAGGCAGCACTAAAACTTGATGAATTGCTTGTATTTGTTTGAGTAGTTGTGCTCGGTGACAAGCAAATTTCCGGACGGAATTTACGGTGTAAATAGATCGCGAAATGTTTGACACTTGCAAAGAAACATTACTCGGTCTTGGGTGATAGTGAGACAGCTTAGCGCAAAAGCGCTGGTCTGCACTTGAATGTTTTATATAATTCGCTGAAATAATACTGTCTGAACTAAGACTGCTCATTTGGCATTGGAAGCAAAAACAGGCTTTTTATTTAACCAAAAAAATACACTTTGCAATATTAAAGATTTCTACTTTTAAAATGTTTTTATTCGATATTTTGAGAAACCTCACGATTTTCTGATTTCAATATGCAGTGAGGCATTAAACAAGTAATATGAATCAAAACTAAAATTGAAAGGACTTGGGAATATATACACAAAAGAACTTTGCAGTAGGTTGTAGACTCTATTGTTTGCAAAATTGAAAGAAGTTCTTGTAAATTAGAAATTCGTTATACTGCTAAACATTATGAATGTTATTTTATTTTACGCAATGCTACAATTCTAAAACTCTGTATAAGCTTTAAAAATGTTTGATCCCTTCGTAACAGATCTCGCAGTATTTATCAATATCTCGCAATACTGAACCTGTAGTACTGTGCTCTCTGAACTAGTGAGATCGAACAAAAAATGCTTCAATGATTCCTTCCAGGCAGAAGTTACACACTTTCACTGTTTCTAATCTTCAGACCAGTAATTCTCAATTACTGTTAAATTAATTGTGCTTTAAAACTGACCGCGTCTACGCGGCACACACTTTTATCTGCTCCTTATTTAGTTATTATAAGTATTACTTCTTTAAACTTATAAACTTGTCGGCGGGAATTTTTTTCCTTAAGATGTCAGTACTCTTTCAAATGCTTACAAAGTTCAATTGATTTCAATCCACACCGTGTGCGACTTGTACCTATAGCATAATGTTAAAAGCCAAACTTTCAAATCAGTTACTGTACATGGCTTAAATTACCTAAGAGTTCCTATTTTGACTGATTATGAAGGCTAATCTCTAAAAACTCGCATAATATTCCT
>JAOBRH010431381.1:0-10789 GCA_027575125.1 Umimayanthus parasiticus | reverse complement strand
TTTGGCCAAAAGGGATATTTTGGGGTCTATGAAAGACACAAGGATTTTTTGGGGTATTGTACATTGAACTTTTTATCAGCTGAAATCTGCAACAATAAAATAAGCACAATATACTGTTGATGTGGGATTTTTTTGTGTATGCTAATACCGTAGGGAATTTTTTGGGTAGAAAAATTCTGAAGATGGGATTTTTTTGGGTACAAAATATGAAGCTCTATCTGACCCAGCCGTCATTAAAATATCTGAGTGGGCCCCCTGAGCACTGCAAGCTATCCAGTATGAAAAGTAAAATTCTCCCAAACTGTTTACAAGGAAGAATAGATACCATTTAGAAGAATTTAGTAACACATCATTTGTAATGTTTGGAGCTGAATTGGTTAATGATAATCAACAAATTGATATATGATACCTTACAGTCTGACATAGCCAGTACTCAAGTGATTTGTAGGCCATCAAAATAAAAATTACATGCCAGCAAATGTGTGTAGTGTCAGGGAGTAGAGTGTACTGTTCCAAAAAACAAGTTTGAACTACAATATTTATATATGGCCTCAGAAATTATGGTGCATGCATGCATGCACGTGCATTAATGCATGAATGAAGTTTCTCAAGAGTTAAGAGATTTTTGTTTTCAGAAATACAATTTTTGGTCAGAGATGTTAAATAATATGTTATCATGCTTCGGGAAAATACCAGGGCTTGTTTGGTCTCACCATGGGTATTTAATTGGCTCGACCTATGGTCTCATCAAAATACAAACCATGGCTTGACCAAAGTTGCCCTGATATTTTCCCAAATCGTGCAAAAACCTGCACAATTACATAATTATAAAAATTGAAGTAGTATGAATGTCAAAGTTGTGTGACTAGAAATCATAAATCTCTTCCTTAGATAACATAATGCTCTTCCTTTGTCACAAACTATATGTGGAATGTAAGCACAGGAAACCCATGTGCCATTTTCACTGTCAATAAAATATATCAGAAGTGCTGAAAATACATGTAACAGATGGGTTACTTGTGGTGTCGAGACCTTCAGAGGAACCCTAGAAATTCCTATAACTTTGAAAAAATCTTTCAGACTGGTGGATATATTAACAAACTTCATTATGCTTTATTGTTTAACTTAACATGAAAAGCTAATTAAACAGATAAATTTGCCATTCGGTTGTCAACCAGTCTTCAATTAACTTTACACATGGTCAATTTTTTTTCAATTAAAAACACTTAATTACTGTCTCAGTGATACAAACATTCCAATCAAAGTTTTCATTATAGTTTCATCAAGAAGAAACCAGTACATCAGTTTAAGTTTGAATGCAAAACACTTTTTTCCATCCACCCTTGCATCCTGCTGTCACATGAAACAGTTGCAATGATTTTTTGGCCCACTTCATCAGTGAGCGAACATGCATCATGATGTTCACTACCTCCAGTCTTAGCACATACTCTGGAGATCTTTTCGCAGCTTTCAAACAATCCTATTTTGACTAGGGTGTGTTTGATCTGTTTATTCCTATTCTGGAATAGAGTCAATCAAAGGTGCCCTTAGCTTAGTTGAAAAACTTCGTACTGTAGCTGGTTGAAGACTTTTATCTACATGTCTATATATCATCTCATATTACCTTGGTATATTTTTGTTAATTAATTTGCATTACAATACAAGAAACGAGGTCATTAACTATACATTTTATAGAACACAGAGAATAACCCATGACAAAAGTTGGTCTCTTTCTTTAATTGGTTCATACTTCAGTCAGGTACTTTATTTATACTATGGTAGCACCAGGAATATAATAGGAATGTTTATAGAAAGTTTTCATAATTAAAAGTGTTAATACTTTCTCAAGTCTTCTAGCAGCAAAACAACAAAAATTAATTAAAAATGACTTCCTTTGTTGCATCATTAATATATGTGATCTGTTCATCTTTCTTCTGATTTCTTCTAAAGAAAGTGTGTCTCCCAAAACTAAACTATTAAATGTACCTGATCCCTTCTCAAACCCAATCTTAACACTATTCACTAACCTTATCTTACAGGTATCTCATTTTCTAACCTTAAAACTAGCTCAAACTTCAAACCTAACTTGTGCAATTTTGAAAAATGATGAAATCTTTACCATATCCGATTAGGATCAACCGGTTATTCATTTTCTAAATGAAAAAAAGTCTAGTATTATACAAGTCATTCATCATATTTGTATTTTACAAAAAACAAAAATAATTAAAAAGCCCCCAAGCAACATCAACTGTTTCAAAAATATCAGGTTTACATAATTATTTGAGTGGGTAATTCGCTATAACACTTTCTTTTAAAATTTTGATAAATGGAAATGGCAAAACATGATCAATATTTACATAAAGTCGACGCAATGGTCATCGGTGGTTCGTCCGGCTGTGTCTGACACCGCAATTAATCCGGACGATCGACAAATGCAGTTCTTGTGTTTCATCCCTCATGCATAAATTCAAATACAAACTAAATTTTTCTTTCTTGTTTTTGCCATGCTAGTGACGATGCTACAACAAACCATCAGTAATTTCAACACCTACCTGGCACCTGTGTATGTGCTTGGCTGCTCGCCGGAAACATCTGTCTTGGATTTGGGCTTGAGTTATTGTAAGGAAAAGACATATTTTTTGCATTCCTCACCAAGTTTAGGTTTGATAAATTAGTAGCCTAGCTTCCCTAGCCTGGTAGAGGAGAGAACAACAGACCGTATTCATCAATTTACTCCAGTTCTTCATGCGAAATGTCAAAGACTTCGCAAGCACTCCCACAATCCGCCATTTTGGATGAAGGCAGTCACTTCATATGTGCAGACATGAAGTATCTAAATCAAATTGAGGTTAAAGTTCAAGTTTCAATTTGGTAGGGGGGGGGGAGGTCATACAAGCAAAAATTCCTGTATGAGGTATTTTAAAAAGTGCCCGATAGACTATTCCAGTTGATGTACAAAAAGAATTAAAAAAAAGAAAGAAAAGAATGTAAACCAGCGTGCAAGTAACCCCCCCCCCTAATGCTCCGTCCCCAATGACATGAAATAATTGTTTACTAAACAGTTGTCACCAGTCTTGCTCTGCAACCTCAACCCTGAACAAACGACAAAAAAAAGAATTACACACTAAAGTAAAAAATCTCACCACAAGTTCTTTGATTCTTCAAACAGTTGACGCTCTTCTTTCGTCTGATTATTGAACAAAGTACTTTAGTTCTATCGCATTCGTTACCAAGTACAAGTGTCCACTATCCCCCATCCTAACCCCTCTCTCCCCTATTGAATATAACCTAAGAAATCCAGAACAGGCAGAAATTGATTCACAGAAACATCTCAACTTTTAAGGATGATCGAAGTGCTTCTAGTTTCTAGCTGTGTAACGATGTGTGTTTTTCGGTTGATGATTTAGGCTTGAAATGGCAGTTTCCTCAAAACTGATGCAAATTGATGATTTCTTAGCTCAATCATGAAACAGACGCGAAGCGGGTCTTCAAAACTGCTAACTCTTAGCTATAATATATTTTTGAACTTGAAGAATGCTCTGGTTGCTTTGAAACATTGAAAATATGGCTCTTGAAATAAAGTCTCAGTTGAAAAACATTGAGTTACAATCGGGCCAGGCAGAACGGCGATACGCCGGTTTGAAGAGAGGTTTTTTTGAGCAACATCGGGCAAAGTTAGCTAATTAAATACCCAAAGGTACGTTGTTCAGAATTTAAACAAAGGACGGCACTAATAGGTTGAATTCCTTTACAAACAGATACTCAGATTTGCTTTGTCTACAGTTGATCGTAAACTTTAGTGTAACAAATTCTGAACTAGAACCAAGGGTTCATTTTAAAACGTCTTTTTTCTTATTTTTTTCTCTCGTCCAAAAATAAGAAGAAAAAAGACGTTAATGAACCCTTGCTAGAACTTATATTGCAGTTATGAAGACAAGATCTGCGAGCCCGGGGGGTACTCCCATATAGTTTGGGTGGGGGTGTGCCGCTGGGTTCGCCGCCGAAAGTCCTACCCTTTACTAGACCAAATTTTGCAAATTTTGTGACCCTATACGAGAGTACCCTTTCTAATTCCCAACCCTACTGCAGACTAGTTTCATTAAGTATTTATTACATCTTCCATGTTTATTTAGCTTAATACAGTTTTATATATCGAGTACTGGATTGATTAAATACTGTAATCCGTTAAACGGGACCCTATTCTAGACCAATTTGCTATGGTTACTAGACCCTGTCCCAGAGCTAATGGCTTGAAAACCATGCTCTTTCCAGCGGCACATACCCGTATAGCCAATATATGGGCGTACCCCCCCCCCCCAAAAAAATGAAGTTAAAATCTGAGATATTATCACGGAAGGCAGCCTAAGCTAGTTAGAGCCGAACCCGGAGGGGAGGGGGTCGGAAAATTTCAATGGGACACCTAAGAGGTACCAATCTGGATGTGGCTCAGATCGATTTCAAACCCCAAGAGATACCATTCAAAGGCGTACATGCAAACAGCATTTCAACGAATTTAATGAAGCTAAAGATAACCATGCTGATATGACTGACATATAGCTGGCCGACTAATTAGAGCTACATCAACTTGCCTGTATACCCAAAGTACAATTACAAATTACACTGTTTGGATTGGCCCCACTTTTATTGAAGTTTGGCTTCAACACGTCTCTCTCGTTTCAAATGAGTGTGATTTATGTATCGATGTGCACAGGAGGAACCGACTGTTTTTACAATGAAAATAGCCACCATGATTGTCAACGTCCATCTTCTCACGGTATCAGTATTAGGGGCAGGCCTTACTTGACTTTTTGAGACTGAGAGGGAAGGGGTGCAGGAAGAATTGGGCAATGCAAAGAACAACGTCCCCCAGTAGAAAAGCTTATCGACCACGATTTTTCCCCTTGCTTTGGAGTGCTGGATTTTTTTTTAAAATCCTCCAACTCCGTTCCCTACTCAAAAATCAAGTGGCCCGCCCCCAAACATTAATTCCTTGTGCGAATTAAGGAACTGGTCATCCAGACTCTAAGACGAAGTGCAAAATTAACCTAACAAATTTACAGAAGATGTGGTCAGATAGGTGATAAGAATTTACCAACACATCACTTGGCATTACTGGGAGTGAAAGGGACAGGACGTCTAACCGCGAGGAGCTGTCTACCCAGCGTGTCTTCGTAGATGTTATACAAGACACAGTCAACGTATCAACAATTTCTTGTAGCGAGAGCCATGAAATAAACAATATTTGTGTCACACGTTCTAAATTTTCAGTGAAATTCACTGTAATCATGCACTTCGTTTTGACAGCGTTCGATGGGGTAAAACCGCACAATTTGTTCTCAGGTTTGGCTAGGAATCCCTTGCTTAAACCCCACAGTGCTTCAGCATGTGGCATTAACAGTTTTTAATTGGGTCGCATTGGGAAACGAACGCCGTACATGACATCAAGCATCGAGCTAAAACGTTCTCATGTTTTAGGCCGCACCGCCAGTCAATAAAGAGCACACGGAATAAGATGATTAATATCCAAATACGGAACTGCAATGAGGAAAAAACTAATGAAGATTGACTCAATAAACCGAGGACCTGCTCTGAATTGATGTCAAATGGTTGAAGCTAGAAGAGATGCCAAATAGCTGAAATGAATCTCTAAAATATCAAATGCAATTGCCAATTTCAGCTTGACAAATGTCCGAATTTTCAGGAAACACAATGATGCCACAAAATCTAATTAACAATCTTTATCAGGAGTATGTCTCGACCTCACTAGATCAAGGTAAATGTTTGCTTCGATAACGTAGTTTCACACGGTAAATTAGCTAATTCCTAATGTTTGCACAACTGTCTATCACTCAGAAGGAAAGTTAGACCAACCTCGTACCCAGGTTCCGTTCACCGCTTGCGGGGCTCCTGGGAACGAGGTTGACGTTAGACTTGCTGCAAGTTGACGTTAGACTTGCTGCAACCATAAGTCACACAAACTGAAAATTTAACCTCGTGTGACTTGTGTGTCGATATGTGCAGCAAGTGTACAGAAACATGCCAGTTTGTACACAAATTTACACTGTTAAGTGCTCAAGTTGACTTCTGCCATTTCAAACGATATAAAAACCGAGGTCCTAATTTTCTCAAATAAAATACAAAATCTCTTAAGGCGACGACTTTTCAAAGCAGAAACGCATTTGAGATTAGTAATAGTAGTAATGCTTTTTTCCAGGAAATCTTACTTAGCAAACGTGGCTGAGCAAGGTGAACAAAATGCTTACTTCAAATGACGATACTCTTCAGTGTCTCACATAATCCGGCTGTTAACTAGAGTCTAGTGCGCTATAATACGGAGTATACAACTGCCGGGCTGATCATGTCCAGTCCTTAAAACGTTAAGAGGAAAATATCTACAAGAAACCGTGGCAACATAAACACTCAGTCTAGAATGCCTTAGTTTCGCGTTCAGGAGTCCGATTACAGCTGTCTGCCGCGAACGCACAAACATATTATGCAGTGCCAGTTGGCACAAATAAAGCACTTTAAGTTTAAAGCTACATTGCAGCTAAGCATCTTCAACTTTGTCTTTCTCTTCTGTTTGGCCAGCTGTCGTGTCTTGCGCCTCGTTCTTAGGTTCGCCCTCAGCCTCGGCCTCGTCTTCCTCCTCATCTCCCACTTCCTCTTCTCCTTCTAACAGCACCTCCTCATCCCCTTCCTGCAAAAATAAAACAAGAAACAAACTTGTGAAAAGGCTCTGAAAATGACATCAGACGTCAAAATTGCCCGCGTTTTTCCGACTGAACATCAATTTTCACCGAAAACCTACACTTAACTCACAAAATATACATGCACTACTCAGTGATAGGATTTAAGGCAAGGTCATACTACATACAAATTTATTGGTCCACCGGTCACCACGGATCACTTTTAAAATATTTTCTTACTTTACTTACTTGAAGTGATCAATCGCCTCACCTGGTCGTCGTCGTCATCTCCCTCATCATCCTCATCATCCTCTTCCTCGATCTCCTCCTCTTCTTCAAACTCTTCTCCATCCTCCTCGTCCCCTTCCTCCACTTCTTCTTCTTCCCCTTCTTCAACAATCACTTCTTCATCATCCTCATCATCATCCTCGTCATCTTCATCGTCCTCTTCATCTTCGCCGTCATCGACAACAACAACCTGCTGAATGATTGTTTGGTACAAATTCAATTGATTACAGCATTTGTGAAAAGTAACCATTGCACAAGAGGGAACCAGAGGGAAAAGACGTTCTTGATAAGTTATTCTTACGGTTTTCCATAACAAAACTACCACTTATATAAGAAACTTGTTATTTTCATATATTTTACTTTAACTGAATCAGGTTGTCGAAGGATCGACTCATTTAAGGAGCTTTGCTACGTCGGGTACAATAATAACCCTCGGTTCAACAGGAAGTCGGCCGCTAAATTTATCCACATTCTCATCGTCTGCAGACGAACTGCAGACGAACTATGCTTGAATTATTTCCAGTAGTTATAATTTTTGTGTCTTTAAAGCCAGTTCCACGCGAGAAAGTTTTACTTGACAAATTTTCTTGACAATTTTATTAGCTCGTGTGGATAAACCATTATACACGAGCAAATAAAGCTTTTCAAGGAAAACTTGTCAAATACAACTTGATCGTGTAAAGCCGGCCGTAAATATGTTGTTGCTCGCAACCTGCAGGAGTATAAATTGGGAAAGCACAAGTTTGGAGTTTACGGCGATTTACAAATTGTCCCGCTATTAATAGTTTGGCATCATACAAGTAGCTAGGGTGCGCACGATGTTCCACTTGCGCTTCTCCAGAAACAAAAACAACAAAATAAATGAGTGCTATCATAAAGTCGACAACCATGGGAAAAAGAGAAAGTCGATTTACAGATACTCACTGCTTCTCTAACTTCTTTTAGACCCTAAACACGGTTCACACATAAACTGGGCAATAAAACTCAATGACTTTTCCATGACCAATTTAAATTTTTTATGACTAAGAAATTCTGAAAATCCAGCCTTTTGGGGCATATTTTTGCTCAATGACAATGAGAATGTTTCCAGTTTTCAAACAGCACGAAATACATGAGCTTGCCGCTCAAATTTTTTCAAGGTATTTAAATCGACCAACACAACTGAACTCTTAATTGATCTGTACAAAAAATAGGTACGAACTTGGTCTTCTAAATGTACAAATTAATAAATAAATTGTATCATGAACAGTATAGTAATAGACCTGTGCACAGAAGAATTTGTGTGCAGAGTATTAGCTTTTATGGGAGACAGTACCATACTGATACACCAATGCTACTTTTCATCTGTACTTTATAAACAGGTACAGCAGATGTAAAAGGTGTGAAATACTTTCAGAATCCAATTTAGCGGTTTTTTCCATTTTTTGTACTTAATTAAGCAAAAGATCCAATCACAACCCTAATTGTAGTGGTTCCTTTTGAATCATAACACTCAGTAGAAATGAAGAAAAATGCTCAAACTCGTAAACTATTTGATTCTTACATCATCCTCATCATCAATTTCATCATCCTCTTCCTCATGTTCCCCCTCAAACTGGACTTCAGCTCCCTGCAAGGAAAGAACAAGTGTCAACCATTTACAATAAGTTGAAAAACAAAATCACTTTAGCTTCACAAATAAAGTAACACCGGCTTAATTTGGGTCTTATTTGTAAATTGGTATTTTGTACATGCATGCAAGCTCAGGTTTCTTCTTTCTACAGTTTGTTCTTTCCTCAGGTAAATATTTCTAAACAGTTATAAGACAGGGCCCCTCAAAATAGCTCAAGCGACCTGTGTTTCCTGTTAAACTTAAGGTTACTGTTCAGTTTGAAACCGAAGGAAATGGCCTAAATGAGATTGTTAGCCATACGGATAGATTGAGAGTTAAAGCTTTAAAATAGCTGGGGAAAAAAGTGATATCTCATACACAGAACAAGATTTTGAAACAGAAAAATTTCACCGGAAGTGGGCTTGAGGGGATGCCAAAACTTTTTAAAAAGCTTTTTTCTCAAGGCTATTTTTGTGTCAAAACTATGAGAAACTCGAGGTTCCAACTTGGTCAGTTTTTGTCCACTGATTTTAAATTTGGCGGTTTTATAGCTAAAAATAATAACGAAAGTTCAAAACTGTACCAGCGTTTTTTGGAATTTTAAAAACTTTTCAAGTTATCATGATAAAATACACGTACTGCCGCTTTTGATTACAAAAGTACTATTTTGGGAACGAACAAAGCGGCCTTTCAAAAAATGCTGACACAGTTTTGAAATGCGAATAGTTTCAAATATAAAAATGTAATAATTGGTGCCATCAAACGCAAGCCAACACGTCTGGCCTGGAATTCCGGAAAGAGAATAGAAAGGTCGGAAAACAAGGCGTTCATTCTCTTTATTTATTTGACATTACAAAATAAAAATTAAACAATGATTTAAAGAATTTAATAAGCTAAAATAATAGGGTTTTGTCACAAAATAGGAGAGATATGGCCAATTAACCGAAAACACAGCTCAAACTGAACAGTAACTTTAAAATTACTTGTATTTGGTGCTACGGGGAGGAATTCTAAAATTATTACAGGAAAGAGGTCTCAGAATTTAAAACCATTTTTTTACAACTATTACTGTCAGTGGAATTGATGTGAGAACTTTAATCAGGCCATTTTTTTGTATATGTTTTTAAATTGCAGACAGTATTTAAAGTTCAAAAACCCTGAATTAAAACTTAAACCGCCTGCCAGTGAATAATAAACTGAAAAGCTTCTTCATGTAATTAGTACTTAAATCATCATTTGGGGCCCATTGTTTTGATCCTTTGTCTTCTGTGGATAATTATTCTACAGACATTCGGAAAACACATGATTTTGAAATGAGAGAGACCCCCAACTTGCTGCCATCTTCAACAATCTAAAATATTAAGCTCATACAGTAGTTTGCCCAAAACTTCACCACAATCCTAAAAAGTACAACAGATCTTTCTGAATTTGCTTCTCGTGTCACCTCAGTTAATGCTGACTGAAAGGAATGTCCAAGTTCAAACTGGTGTTTCCACTGGGGTGAGGAATTACATGTACCAAAACCTGCTACAAAAGCTACATGTAAACCCTTCCCGAGCCAAGTGGCTCACAAGGCCGGCGCTTATCTCTGGTTTACGTAGTGTTAAGCGGATGAGAGTCTGTGACTCCCCACTGGACAGGACATGAATCCGTCACAGGTTACATGTAGCTCCAAACAGAAACTTGTACACATTTGTACAGATTTTGCCGACTAGAGCAAGTCCAGCAAAATGCCTTGATCACGGACACAATGCAGTGGTCAGGCCGGGGTTCAAAACCCATGAACTTAAGATTACGAGTCAGACATGCTAACCACCCAACAACTTCATTGTCATGGTATTTCCACTGGGGTGAATAATTACTAAACACTGAAGTACAGATATTTTCTCAAACTACATATTTTGAGTTAATTGAGAATTTTTTGCAGAGTTGAAGTTCTCACATTCGACTCAATATGTATGTATTATTACATGTAGGTACCCAAAAAGTATGAAAAAACAGTCATAAATTTTTGTGACCAGCATGTACTGACCTCATTAAACTTACTTTTAATGAATGCTCAGGCAAAAATCTAGCTTTTGAGCTTTGTAATTAATTTTTTAACTTTTTTAACTTTCTAACTATTAAATATTAGCTTTGAACTTAAGAACTGAGAAATTATTTTTCAACACTTTTACATATTGAAATGTACTTTGAGCTACTAGAATGAAACATCTTTGTTATT
>JAOBRH010431380.1:0-17771 GCA_027575125.1 Umimayanthus parasiticus | reverse complement strand
TCTGTTTTTATAAAAAGTACTTCAGGCAAATCTAAAATTATTTCAAAAAATAAAAAAATAATCCGACCTACCTACCCAAATTTTAAGAAGCATGTAACCGGAAACACACATATTTTTTTGTCTGGCCTAAGAACTTCAAGTTCATTCTGATGCAAGCAAAAAAAAGTCGTGATTTCCTTAACGAGTTCCTTTTCTTAAGTGCTATGTTACAGCTGACTGATTTTGGAACAAGCGTAATGCTCAAAACCTTACTCAACTGCACAAAACACCACCCGCAAAATACTTCCTCCTACTACTCGATCCATAACAACATTTATCTGTTTATAAAGTCATATTAACAGCTTCACATCTCAACAATCTCCCGTACTCTGGCAATAGATATATGATCAACTAGCTGAGACCAGACCAGAAACACGTGTAAGCTAAATACATGAAGGCAAAAGCATTATGTGAAACTGATCAAACAAATTTGATGACATTCACTGATTCAACTCAAAAGTCGTGAAACTTCCAAAATCTTCCGTTTTTCTTGTTCGAGCCAAAAGCACTGGCGGTTTATCCAGTCAAAGTTATAAAGTGCGTTTCAATATATGTCGTGTTGCTATAGTATATAGTTCCTGAACGGTTAATTAAAATTGATGTCACGTTTTCATTGCGTGTGAAAAAATAACAAAAATGAGCGAAAAATAATCGATAACAATTCCCGTCTTCCGTAGTGAATCAACCGCATTCCCAGTTCGTTGGATTGGGTTGAGTTACTATCTATCCAAAAACTAGATTTTCTTTCGCTGAACTGTTTGTGCATAAAGATCAGTTCAAATGCTTGATTTTGTGTCTACAATCACGTTCAGAGGATCCATTTAACGATAATTTATTCTTGGTTGCTTCTCGATCGTGATATTTGTGTTTCCTTCCAACGCAACATCGGTTAATCGCATCCGGGGCATCTAGAACTATTATTCAACAGGCTTTTATCTTCCTGTGGGCAAGCCCTTTCCTTCCACTGAATGAAATGATCAGCAGTGCATTTGCGTGCTTTTAGAACTGTTATTCAACAAGTTTTGTTTTGGATAACTAAGGCAAGGGCAGTTGAAGCTGTATCTCCTTTCGGACAAGCCCTTTCCTTCCACTGACTAAACTGAGCAGTGCATATTCGTGCTTCTTGAACTATTACTCAACAAGTTTTGTTTTAGATAACCATCAATGGATAATTGAAGCTATATCTCCCTGCAGACAAGCCCCTTCCTCCAACTAACTGAAATGAGTAGAACATATTCCTTCCCTTACCGTGCACTACCCTTTTTCACAGGAAGCTCATGATAGCGTAGTTTTACATACAAAGTCGCATTGTCCTGTGGTTAGTTATCACGTTGCAGTTCGTTTCAAACAGAAAGGATGTCCGTCAGTTCTAGTTTAATACTGCTAAGGTAGTTTACACAATGCAACACAAAAGGTTTAGTAACAGTCACTAATATTTTCAACCATCAATAAAGTAATGTGAGCTAATAGGCCATATTTATTGTATTTTTTGTCTAATGTTATGTTTTTAGGACCCCTTTGATTAGTTGAAAAGGACTTCCTAATGAAACATCAGTTAACAAACCATCAATTGATAGATATTCTGCAGCAAATTCCCAACACATGAGCACGTGTATCAAACTGAATTCCAATATCTCTTTAGGACCACATTAGTAATAAAATTAGCACCAGCTATTAACGGCAAACTCTAAACAAAGAATTAAGCACCACGATCAGGAGATTAGAAAGCAATTTCGCAAAGTAAGGAACAATTGAGTGCTGTCTTTAACATAATAATACCAGCTACTCCCATACGGCGCTCAGTGCGGTGTCCGTCGCCAAAAGGGCTGGGCTTTCGAACTTACGATATTGATCCAATATCTAAATTGCACAATCACCGGTAGACTAGTCGTTGGCTTACTGCCCTTTAGCACAGACTTTGCAAGACGAGGAGCTTCGTGTTTCCGTTTCGTTATGACAAAGCAGTTCACTTAGCTGGCTAAGGAACAAGGAAAACAATTGCATAAGCCATACAGTCATAGCTTGAGAAATTACAGAATAAGCAACAAGTGACATTTTCTGTTGTTCTTCTGAACGACACTTAACAATCACAATTCCATATCAATCATGGTTATATAGAGAAAACAGAAGACAAAATCTAGATATCACGTGGTAGTAGTTGCATAGTGTAGAGCAGGTTTTTCCGGGTAAAACGCACTGAAAGGGCACAAGGAACAAAAAGACGCGATTAAGATCACTAATTTGATGGAAGTTGGAAAAACAACATGTATATAGTAGCTGAAAAAGGGGATGAACACTACTTAGCCTTTCCAGAAATCTTTTAATGAAACGATTTTGATGTTCAACAAGAGACAAAGATGTTAAAGAGCTTCCTTGTTAAAAACTTATTCTACAGCAACGTTAATAAGCCCCATCTTCATCAATTCTCCACATCTCACCTCTCAGTATTCACATACCCTTGCACGTGGTGTACACACTAACAAACAGTTATACCTACATACAGACACACAAACAAACAAACAAACAAACATACATACATACATACATACATACACACACATACTTACATACTTACTTACATTAGGAACAGACCACTAGAAAAGTAATGGTGGGATTTTTTGCTTTCACGATAACTTTTCCACTCGATCTGGTTGCAGGAGTTTTTCTTGACTTTAATCGGAACGTTCTTGTAGCATTACCCTTGTGCACAATTTTTTCAAGTCTATTTGTCTTGTCCCCCCCCCCCCCCAAACACCACCACCACCACTTTCCTAATGGTTCGCCGTCCCTTCTACTAATGAGGTCTATCTTGTAAGCCATATCAACAACGATGCCAAAACATAAAGTTAAAAATGTTGTGCTTGTAACCAGGCATGGTAAAATTGTAAAATTGATAAAAGCAGTTGACTCTGGTTAAGTAACTTTTGATGTCTAAAACGTTTTAGATATCAAAAACTATTTAACCAGAGTCAACTCCTTTTATCAATTTTACATACAACATAAAGTTACTTTTGCTTTACAAACTTGTTCATTTCAAACCAGTATACACATATATTTAACCTCGACTGACTGCACAGACACTATTTGTTTTGTTGTGTTGTCTGTAAATTATACAACACTTCCAATTCTATGCAGTTAATCCCTCTCCAAGAAGAACAGATAATTGGCATGATTTTTTATCATAATGAGAGAACTGGCCCACTTGAAAACTTGTACAGTTTCAGACGCTCATGCCAAGTATGTTCAGTTTTGCCTATATATAGCAGGTTATCAATCTTTAGAGCATTGTCTTTTATTTCAGTTATTGATAGCCACGTTTCTCGATCCTCAGAACAATATTTTATGGAAGGTCATTATATCTCAATAAGCAATATTTCTTTGCACAGTACAAAATAAAGCTATTTCTGAGGACGTAGTCACTAACGTTCTGGAGTAAGATGAACTATGGCCGATAGAGAATATGCACAATTTGTCCTGCCCCGTGCAATCCTTACCATTATCAAGGGCAGTTGTTTTAAAGATACACAGCAAATAAAACGTACTCCTAGGAGTGAGTACCAAGTCCGCAGAAACAGTGTCATTATAACTAGTATCTGCCACAGTAATCGTAATAAAGATTTCACTTGGAGTACGAGTGTGAATACGAGTACGACTTCTTAGCTTTTGAACTTGTAATGTTGACTACGAGATCTTTAGTATAGTTCCCGTATATGTAGGGCAGCCACGGTGCTTGACCCGACGACTTTGCTTACTCCTGTAAAAGATTTAGTCGTACAGAAAACTCGTGTGCATAGTAAGATCTAAACGTTGCTATAGTCAGAATCAGTGTCATCTTAACTATATCCCCTTTCCTTAATCGTAGTAAAAGCAAAGCCTTGTCTTAGTAGTAATGATAACAAATTGAAATTAATCTAAATTTGGAAGAGTGGCGTGACTTCAATTGAGAAATACACATGATTCGGACAGCAAGCGTGGGAACGGCGTGTTGCAGAAAGTCAGTAGAGTTAGGCGCCGTTGACTCAGAATTGAACTGATAGCATCAAGCTAGACAAAGAGACTAACTGTATATACTGTATCCAGACTGGGAAGAGCACGTAATCACCATCTGAAATGAGAGGACCTCTCTTACAAGCGGGACACGGAGACGCTACAAGACAGATATAGCTTTCAAGCCATTGACAAGCTCAAGTGTTTTCTCGTTAGCAATTAACGACTCCTCTCTGTTCATTGAAACTCGTATATTGGTCGTTGCAAGAAAACGAAAAAAGAAAGCATTGTTTTTGAGCTACAAGACACGACTGTAGAAGTACAGCATTTATATGGAATAACATGCTGTCTTTCATGATGCGATCCATTTGGGTAATTTAGAACTTTAAGATGATCTTGTACAGCATTAAATGAAACCACTGTTAAGAGTTTTGAGTCAATAATTTTATGTGAAAGGGCGTTTTTCATATTTAAAACACTTAGAATTCGCCACTAATATATAGTTGCTTACAGTTCAAGGTTGTGACAGTTTGTAAAATATCGTAAAAAACAAAGCCTTTCAAGAAAAAACAACAATTGTCACTAATTAGTAATATAAAGTTTGCATGCTTACAGGTCAAGGTTATGACAGTTTATAAAATATCGTAAAAACAAAGCCTTAAAGAGAAAATACTGACCATCGATCCCTGTGAAACAAACTAGTGAAGACTATAATACACCACCATAAATAAAATAGGAAATGCAAAAGTAGATGAAAATGTTATTGCACTATGCAGGCTCTCTCGTTAGAAACCCAAATGGTATTTTGAAATTTGACGGCCAAGTATGGTATATTACAAGTCAAACCAATATATGTATTAACTGACAAAATTTACCAATATTAAGTTAACACTGAAAACAATAGCATTAAATTGAAATAAAGACGCTAGAATTCGTCCGAAGTTACAGTTGCAAAAACAGGAGAAATATTTACCAATTTTAAAATATTTTACTAGAATCGTAGCAAACAAACAGTTATGGCACTATTCCAAAACATGCTTAGTCACAGCGTATCGAGTGAGGTTCTTATTATCTATTCAGTTCTTCAAAAGCAAATTAGTAGCAATTAAACAAACTATTTTAGTTAGCCACAACCCATTATTTTAAAGTGATTCACAAGGGAGCAACTGACATGCGCACAGCATGACCACACCCTAGTGTTTCCCAATATCAGTGGTCAGATAATACAAAAAACAACTATACTGTTAATCTCACTTTTTTTACAAATTGTCACAATTTGCAGTATGAAAACCGAATTTTAAAATGAAATGGTAGCTCCCGCTATTTCTCGTTAGTTCTATTTTATTCAACAACAACAACAAATTTTATTTTTACATTTAAAATTTACATTAAAAAAATACTATATCTAGATATCAATTGATGTAGCTAACTAACTACCTAACTAGGGCAGTCTCAGCCGAACTGCACGCCTTGAAGCCCAGTGACCACGGTTCATCATGCAGGCGGCAAGCTCGGCGGTGTTGGCCGCCCCGACATCTCTCTTTACGGTGTCTACAAATTGATGTAAAGTTACCAAATATAACGGTACATTTTGGAAATTGATAGTGTCGTAAGGTAATCACAGGTTTTCAAGTTACGTGTAGACCCTAGTCCAACAACCTTTTGTCGAAATTAAGAAAATGATTAACAGATAAGGGCTTTTGGAGGGATCGAACGGTTATTTAATATAGTGGATGAAGCTTTTTCATTAGTAGATATCGTTTGTCTTTCTCAGAGAAGTTATAGTTACTGAAGCATTTGTTAATTGTTGCCATAAACCATATTTTGGTTGTGTTTATCCATTTCGAAATTCTATCTGTTATCATAGATCTTGGATCGAAAACAACAATCAGTGATTTACAATGGACGCTAGACGTCAGTGATCCTGAAATACAAGGGGTGCCTAGAAATCTATTTGATTCAGATATGAAAAATAAACCGATGGCAATATTTCAAGAACACAATCAAAACACATTTTATCTAAAACGATCTTTAACTTTATCTCTTTCAAAGTATTCATACTTATTTCAACTCATACATCGAGTTTATACTGACATGCAAGTATGTGTTTTCCCTTCTCATTATTGTTTGGCAGACATGTTAACTTAAAATTATAACATTGTATAATAGTGAGGCTCCATACTCGTTACGTTTCATTTCAGTATATTACATCTGGAGTCATCGCACCCATCACAGTTATACTGTCAATCTCTTAAAAACAGAGATGTTATTATTATTGCAATGCAAACAAGTCGGCAAGTGGGCATCTAGCAAACAGAAGGAAAACAAGACTGCCTTAGCAAGTTTTGTAATAAGGAGCGCACCGTCAGATCTCCGGGGAGGGGGGTGGGTAGTTTTTTTGTGTACGATATTTTTCGGTAGCTTTGGGGCTGCAAGATTTTTTTTTGGCCATTACTGGGATTTTTCTTAGTGGTTGCACTTTTGCATGTATTTGTTTCTTACTATTTTGCCTTGCACGACTTTTTTTGGTAACTGCCCACCCCCTCCCCGGAGATTTGATGGTCCGCCCCTAAACTGAAATATGCAAAGCCTATAAACCGAATCTATTTGACTGGTATTTGTACAAATCTACAGTGGAGTATGTATAAACATACACATACCTATGCATTTGTATAGCATTTTTAACCCTTTACGGTTCTGGCGAAGAGTTAGTTTACTGAGTAGACTCCTCCTCGTGACTCTAAAACCGCATCTGTACTAATTAAATGAATTATCCTTACATTGTTGTTCAGAAAACTTTGGCAAGGTTGCACAGCACGAAAACTAATGTTTACATCTGTAGCAAGCATTGTAAATGCCACATTTCGGCTCATGTGGTTTTGCAAATGTGGCATTTATTATGTTTGCTATAGATGTAAACATGTATTTGCACCATAATTGCCACACTGGCAAACATCAGCAAATCCATTTTTCGTTCATGCAATGTTATTATCTGTGGTAGGAATCGTATGACAATAGCACCTTAATTTACATGCACCTGAGTGGCAGAAAAATACAAAAGTCAAGCTTTCTTTAAAGCTTTCCATTCAACAAAGCTATTTTAAATTTCGATGTTTGGCCACTTTTTTCGGAATAGTGAACGGCTTTGTATTTTGGCTTGGAAAAGATGTGTTCTTTGTCTTACATGGTTCAGTTACAGAAATGAACCTCGTATATCGTCAGAAAATAAATCCCTGAACCGGATCCAAACCACTGCACTGTAACCTCCATCTATCAATCAATCAATCATGATTTAATTTCTCATCGCCATCTAACTAATGGCATATTAGTTATCATCCAGTTGACAGCCATCAAACAATGCCACGTGTTACTCATTTCTACTTGCTACTAAATAATAAAATCACAGTTGCTGGTTTTCAAATGCGTATTAAGGGACGATTTATTAGCATTTTTTAAGAACAGAAACTGTTTGGCGTTAACCTTTTCTCTCAAAACGTATAAGATTATGAATTAGTTGATGAAAACTCCTTCTGATTTAGCCTGTGCGGAAGAGCTCGGGCTGTTTAAGTGTTGAAAATACTGATACGGGTGTACGATACCCACTGGATCAGTTTCTAGTAATTCCTGGACAAATGAAAATTGGAATTTTTATAATTATATCTTATCAGCTGTTAGCATCTGCTAAACACAACAACAAGGACGATATTCACTGCGAACTGGATATTGAGAAAATCAATAAAACGCAAGGAGAACACGTGCCACACAAATCGATAATCATCAATGCAAGCACCACCCATAATCCATATATTGATTTATTGTCCAGAGACTAATGCCTCTTTCATGAAAGTTACCCTGGAGGGTGTACCCGACGAGATAGCTAAACTGAGTGAGCTAAACTGAGTTAACATATCTGGCTGGGAGAATCTCTTGTGTATCTGTCATATATCACGGGAATTTGACAGGTGGTTGATGAGAAATGATTTCACGTCTTTTTTTTATTCCGTGCATTAGGCTACTTAGTAGACAATGGATACTGCTCACAAGGAATCAGTGCATGCCCGAAAGAGAACAAAGAGAATCGCACGTGGAAATCATTGGGAATATCTATTCTTGGTTTGCACTCAATCCCAAGAGATTCAATGACAAGTCACAAAGGGTATGGCGGCCATGTTGGTGTACACAACAAAAGAATGTAATTACAACTCTATGGTTATTTTACACCAACACGGCAGCTATGACGTCACATGCAAACCAAGAATAAAACACTGTTATGTTATGACAATAATACAACGAGAACTCTTATTGGCTGCGCGAAATTGATACAAAGAGCACTCTTATTGGCTGCTCAGCATTTATTAGTTTAAAAAAGAAATATCAATGAAAAAATAAATATAAAATGCTTGTCTGTGTTTCCATCTGTTATTCAGTGAATCACTTGGGCAAATATTACAGAGAAATAGCTGGTAAAGACGACTGCTTTACGTCATGTTTCTACTACAAACATTTCGCGTGATTTTTAAGTTACGGATGGAATAGCAAAACACGCTTTCAGAAAGCATCCTTCCAAATCAACCATGGTCTTTACAAGATTTCAAGTTTTGCTTCTAAATTTATCTAAATTTCTATAAAAACAAACTTCACTTTTCACGTCATAAGAACGATCGTTTAGCTCCCCGAATCATTTTCTACTTAAAAGTTGAATGATAATCATGGCACGTCCATAAACATACCGGGACTTTTACCAGTTAAGTTTAGAGCTCTTTTGAGCCAAAACTAAATTAGTGCAATTTGGATATATTGCTTGTAGATTTATCCGTGTTTGTTGTTGTTTTTTCATCAGAAAAAAAATACAACTCATCCTGCAAATTTATACCAATGCTTCATTACTACAGATACGCCGCTGACTTCTTCAATGTTCTTATAAATATAGTCGGCTCGTTTGCAGGCTCAACTCGTTTCCCTGGAGTGCTTCTGCGTGCAAACTGCAGGGCTGGTCTCGTTTCCATAAACTTCATGTTCATATTCTGATTTACCGAATTGTATGAAAAAGATATTAACTCGACTTGTGGCAAGACTATTGTTGAGCAGTTAACTATGTAGATGTACAATATACTCGATATACTGAGCAACCTTCCAAAAATGTTCCCAATACAGTACATGTGCAAGACTGACATTCAAAAATTTATGTGCAGTTCATTCATGAATTTGAAGCAAAAGATATACTTGTAAGACTCGATTCATAACAAGATACTGACTATAGTAACTCAAGATACGTGTAGCTAGACATCACGCGCATGAAAGTCAAGGTCTCTAGCCAAAGTCTAGTCAACTTCGGAGAAGGCTAATTATTATTGCACAAAAACTATTGTTGCGGATGTTCCCGCTTTGCCGGTTATTATACTGAATTATCACTTGTATAGAACCGCACAAGATTCCTGCGATAAAACGCCAATCTGGAGACGACTGGACTCGATTTCAACCACAAAACAAAAGTAAACCAGAAACCAGCTTAAGTGCCGCAATTAAGTGCTGAAAGCTCGTGAAAAGTGACAAACGAAAATCCAATATAATTCCGTTCAAAATTCGATAAAAAAAAGGTTTTCAACACTTGTTTTCGAGTGTTTCCTGTGGGCAAGTTGACAAATATTGATATTAGCGCTTAAACGAAAAAGCCGCCAGCCCTTCAGCGAAAGAAAACCACAATTGATATCCGGATAGACTACTTTCATAACCTCTTTGATCTTGAGTATAAACACAATTAATAAACTTAAAAAAATATTGTACTTTTATTCTAACAAATTATAAATTATATCTCGCTAATAATTCCTAAACTATCCGTGTCCCTAAGCATTAGAAGACTAAGTGAGAGCTGCGAAAACGTGCGGGAGATAACGAAAGACAGCGTATGAACTATTTCAAAGACAGAAAATGCTTTAACCCTAAAATGTACAAGTTGCGAAACTTAGTCATAGCACGTAATTCTTTCAATAACTGCAAACTTTCCTAACCTTTTAACCTTTGCAAGTCTTTTTCTTGGGTTTGAAAAACGATTTCGGTTTAAATATTACAAATGGGAAGAGGCGACTGACTTCCGCTCATTAGAAAAATATTCATCGTGGCGTCGAGTGTATGCGCACATTGGCCTAGCTCGCAGCACGTTCAGGTCGTTAAAAATGCTACAAAAACTAAGGTAGTTGTTCTTGTGGTTTTGAATGTATATAAATAGCGAAAGATAACGAACAATGGCTACAGGCGGGAAAAAACAGGAATAACACGGTGCATTATACAAACAAGTGGGTCAGCAGAAAATTCAAGATTTCATTCATTGAATTTCGTCCACATTTTCAAAAATTGTTTGATATGCATACGGGATCAGAATGAAATCGTGATCATCTGCACCCTGATAGGATTTTGATGTGAGAAAACGTGAAAACACGTGTGTATCAATGAAAAAGAAAAAGAAACAAATCGTGCGTCGTCGCGTGCGTCGGATCCCCGGAACATATTATCCAATTATATTCAGATTTATCAAACGTTATCTGGGCGAGCCGGAAGCTCCTAAGTTCCACAACAGATAAAAACAATAGAAACGTATTGATCGCGAACTGCTGTTGTTTAACAAAGAATAAAGTGCTTATATATTGAGTCTGCTTTTAGTTCTAGAGAGGGCCAAGGTGCAGAATTGCTTCTTTGAAAACGTTGCAAAGGACGCGATTTTGTCTCTGTTAGATAGCCTGAACCGAAAACAAACGTTGCGATTTAACCCAGAAGAGAGCCGGCTGGCAGACAATCTCTCTGTCCTGATCAGTAACATCTGACAGAGTCGGGTTTTTTTTAACTACAGTTAGCTTTGCATTATTTTTTCCCCTGATTTTTCATCTTTATTAATTTTGCTCAGTGTACTGAACTTATGTATTGACCGTGCGCGACTAACGGTTTATGAAAGCGCGCACTGCGCACTCCGATAAATATATTTTTGTTATCCTTAGTAACAATAGTAATTTACAAAAATTAAAGGTCAGTACCACACTAGATTGTGGAGCCAGGTTAAATTTAAAAAATAAATTGTTGAGTGTTAGTAACGAATGACTGTAGTAAACAACAACGAAGATAGCAAGAGCTGTATTGACAACAATACTAACACGACTACAGCTACAATAACAACAACAACAACAACAACAATAACAACAATAACTAAATATAGTTATCTAATATAGTAAGGCATGATTCGTTAAGCGTTCCTAAGAAATGTGAGACTCGAACTGCCCAAAGAATTTTAAAATAACAAATTAACAACGTAGATTTTAGTCTAAATTCAATTATGGTTCAACTTTTAAAATTCATTTGATATATTTTCTATTGATGTATAATGAATGTATTCAGTCTAATTATTTTATATAAGTGTATATGTTTTTGTTTATATTTATAGCATTATGCTTAAAGCTGTAGTATTGTAAAGCACTGTTGACCAGAAAATAAAAAAATAACACTACACTGAAATTATTAAATTATATCATATAAATTAAATGACAATGTCAGGCCTACGCTTTACGTGATTTAAATCAGCCATCAACTTATGATTCACTTGGGGGATCAGAGTTTCAGTAGTTTTACTGCATGGCCCTAGAAATCATAACAAAATGACGAATGTTCGAGACTGAAGTTGCCCCAAATTTTAGAATAAGTTTCAGCACAAACTATACCTGGTTCGTTTAACTGATAATGGAAGCGTACATTTTTGTGTTCAGTTTCAGCTATGATAGTAATAACAAGAAAACGCAAGTAGGAAACTAGCAAATAAACATACTGACAGCAACTTTCAATGTCTGAACTATAATGCGCGTCATTTCTTTCAAACCAGTGGCAGCCGAACAAAATGGTATTATGACAAGTAATAAACTTGTTGTCCCAAGGTTTCCTGACCCACATAGTGACGGCTTTCAAATCGACACCCAAAGGAACGAGAATGCCAGTTCGGCTCCGTACTTTGGATAAAGTATATGTCAATGGCGGAGTAAATTTCATACAAACAATTAGAGTTATTTTGTTAGACTAATAACGCGGTTTTAAAACATGAATGCATGCTGGTTCCAATGCCAATGATTTTAAGTAGAAATGCATTTTCACTGAAATCCATTAGGGTGAATGCGGAAACTTTTATCTATCCAGTTCCTGTTCTAGTAGCTGGTGGCCGTTACTTGACTGTTTATAGTTTCTTCCCCAGTTCAAAGGCCGCTCTCCCGTTCAACAAGGAATACAAACTAAACAAAGGAAGGTTTTTCCGCATTTCGGCAACAAAAAACACCCGACAACCATGGAAAGTCTTTGTTTTGGTGTCTTAAAGTTACGACACTATAGTTAAATTAAAACTACGCCGAGCATATGTGCAATATATCCCCGAAACTGAAGCCGGTCCACTTTAAAGAGGCGTGGTGACTGTATGTCCACCAACAGATGGTTGATGAGTTATCAGAGAGGATGAAAACCGACAAAATGTGACATGTTGTCTTTTATGCGATTTTTGTTGCCCAAAACAACAGTACCCCAGGCAGTTTCCTTGACCTTCTTCTTCCTGACAACAAATGTTAAGATTTTACAATTTCGGATAAACAAAAACTGGCTATGGTATGGGTGTCGTTAAGGTTATGACAGCTGAACAAATTTGAAGCACAAATAAAACTTTAGGAACGGGTACCTGTCTTTGTACCCCGAGCAGTAATTGGATCAGTGTTCAGTTATCTCGTTTCATTACTTGCACTGTCCAGTAGCACGAACACTAAAGTGTTTCACGAATCGAAGTCTAAATACACTGGTAGCCACGAAACGGAAAAGTCGCTTTTTACAGCTGTGTATTCAAATACACCACAGTCCTTACAAACTGACAAGATAGAACTGATGTTGACACTGGAAAAGTAAGACTCTGAGAATGCGATATTCTTTTGAAAGTTCGTCACTTTGCTATGAATTTTAATATAATTCATTGTTCAGACTATCTGCTAATTACAAACCACACAAGATTTTGTTGAAAAAGCAACTACAGGTGACAAATAGGTACCAGTAGCTGTCTGACATTCGTTTTTTGTGTCAAGAGGTGTCATTAGTAATAAGCGACTGTCAACTGCAAAGTTTGTGGGACAAACCCAACGACGCGACAATACTCTGTCAAGTGGATATTGTACGTACAACAGCAATATTTAAGATGGCGTTGTTAGTTAACAACAAGTTAGTTTAAAATTTTCAATAACTGGAAAATTAAGAGTAAAATGTTTTGATTATGTCACGGAAATCAATTCTTCGGAAATAGGGCATGGCGATGCCGTGACATCCAAAAGAACAACACGTTTTTTTTTCAACCCTATGGTAACTATGATGAATATTTTAAATTAGTGGTTAAATTAGTCCCTGGTCATCTCCAGCGCCGAGACAGTATCTATTCGAGTCATCTCCCTCTAAAGAACATGAGTTTCATATCAATAAACATCGACTGTTGAAAGTAATGTTTAAGAGTTTTATTTTCCCGCGAAACAAGATATTTCTTAGACTATATCACTTTCCCACCAGTGCTCTTCTAGTCACGTCGCAAAGCGGAACCGTCACGAAACACGTTTCTTTAGAGAAAATAAACTTTTAATTTAATAAATATAAATTTTTGAGAAAGATGTTGAACATTTTAAAAGTTTTTCCGCCAAACACGCAATCCTCCCTGCCGAGATGTTTCTTGAACCATTACTACATCATCTCTCTGCCTTCTTCTAGTGACGTTGCGAAGCGGAACAGCAGTCATTTCCGTCCCTACCTGGATATCCTGGCAGAAAAAGCTGATGCGGAAAAAGAAGGAACCATTTGCCGAAGGCCTTAAGAACGGTTTGTCCAGAGGCTTCCAATAAAACTAATAAGTGTAGGCAATTTAAAAGACTTCTATATTCTAAATTCCATTACCAAAGCTTTGATCGTTTCCGAAGACAGCTTTTGTTTTAAGACAACTTGTTGGCAAGATAAATAAAGGTTTTCAAACTGCAGGTATTTGGTACTTTTCTTTTCCGTGGGAACATTAAGCACTATTTAACATTAAGTACTGTCAATTCTTGCTTAACAAGTTTGTATATATTATAGTGAAAAAATGTGCATTCTTTCCTTGTTGCCGGTGTGTTTGGCAAACTTAAACCCTTCATATCCACGTTCCGGGTTTCAATAACCACTTTCTTCTCAAATGAGAAGGGAGTGCATGGTTTCAAAAAAACCGAGTTAAATAAGAACTAAGATGTTAAATATTTGTGGATGTCCCGTTCCTTATGACTACAAAATACCTCAAGTCGCAAATCATTTGCACTCCAAAGGTGTTTTTATACCGGCAGGGAGCAAAATATGGATGTGGCTCACATCAAATAACCAAACCAACACAAAAAATAAGCACTAGAGGATTAAAGATGGAAGAGTGAAGGACGCATTGTCATATACACGCCTGCTTGACTAAATTGAACTTAACATTTCCCCTACGTTTTTACTGGAATATATTACTGTGAATCCACTTAGGCTGACAGAAAAGTGTGTCTTGTTGTAGTGTGATATCAGCTTAAACTATCTTGCCAGCTTCGTTAACATACCAGCCACACTGAACGAGATCCGTTGAAAGAAGAGGAAACGGGAAACGAGAAAGGGCGTAGAAGTCTGAAAGACAACGTGCTCTGCCGATCTGTGCACCTACGTGCCTGTGTTGTAGGTATTCCTTTCCTTAATAATTGCGAATACAATCATCTATATGCCTATAGAAAAGCCACTTAAAACGCTTCTTACAGGTTTATTATGGCTAACAACTTGATTCCAGGAAGTTTCACCAATATCTACAAGTTCTTGTTTTAGTTTTGATATACACATAATTCCTCTTGCCTTTTTTTCATACTTCACTGCGAAGAGTGTATTTCTCTTACTAAGCTTGCTAAACAGTGGTTTCCATATCGTTAAAGCCCTGGCCTGTGTAGCTCTAAACACTGGTAACGTTTTGATTAGTGGCACGGACCAGCGAGTCCGAAAGGAAGCGATATATTCTCGAGCGAAAAGCTAAACTGTTGCAATGCTGGAAAGTAAAAATAAAACAAGAAAATGCAGAAAATCACTGCATCCCTTTCTCTACAGCAACTAAAATATCTCATCCGATCGTGATAAAGTTTGAGACGCCCTTATTGTCGATACTCCGCTATACTATGGCTAGTGCTGGGGGAATATATTGCTTT
This sequence comes from Umimayanthus parasiticus, assembly GCA_027575125.1. Classification (NCBI taxonomy): domain Eukaryota; kingdom Metazoa; phylum Cnidaria; class Anthozoa; order Zoantharia; family Parazoanthidae; genus Umimayanthus; species Umimayanthus parasiticus. Next base: position 2,514 of record JAOBRH010431380.1, on the reverse strand, counting down.
ATCGTACGACGTCGAATTCGTGACACAAGGAAATGCATGTGAATTTATGAGACCTGTTTAGTTACGAGTGTTCGGGAACAACTTATGTCGTGTGTGGCAGTCCCTCGGCTTGCTCAACACTGAATTCAGTTCAATGCCATAGAAAGAACTAAGTAATTTCGTTATGTTGTAATGCACGACACAATAATTCACAGCACAATTTTTGTGAGACTGATAAGAGCGTTTTGTGCATCAATACTGCATCTCCACCAGACACCCGTTCACCAAGTATTTTATAAAAGAATAGCGATATTAACTTAATCAATCAGTTTTTCGGAGAACAAAGAATATCGTGCACTGGTATAACAATGAATTCCATACTCTCCCCTATGTTATCAATATAATTCTTTAGCATTTCTGGTGTAGTGTAAACAGCACCTGATGTTCAATTATGTGTAGAGTGTTTCTCTTCGACAAAGGAGACACCAGCATTAGTATAATATGAGTAATGCTTCATCTTTATCTCCAACTCCAAGGGAAATAACGACAAGGTATAAAGAAAGTCTAAAATGATAAAGTATGGAGAAAGTCTGAAATACTATCATCAGTATTTTCATGCCATTTAGTGGGATGGGGATTCAACGATGAAAAAGTTTCGTTCCAATTCGTTTTCAATGGCCACCTCAATTTCACACAACTGCCAGACAATAAAATCTAATCATTATTCAACTATTTCTTGCTGTAATGACAGACACGAAATATCAAATCTCGTGTGCAAATCCATAGGTGGTATTGGAGTGTCACGGTGATTGGAATTATTCAAACATAAAGGTAAAATTTTCAGAATGGATAACTCTTCAACAAACCGTTTTGTATATTGAACAATCTACAAGGATAATTTTGTCAACATAACGGAAAACAAGTAAAAACTTTAAGTCTTCAAAGTATCGGGAATATCATACATAAAAAAATAGCTAGAAAAAATTAAGCATGTCAATAAATGCCGAAAGCCGCACACTACTGATAACACACACTTCAAAACTTGAATCTGACAAATTTTTGTAGCCGTTTGGATAGCTTTAGCAAAGAGTAATCAGACAATTAATGCCGAATTAAACAGCGCAGATATTCTCAGCATTCTACAACGGTATTTTTATCAATAGATATTAACAGGCAAATATGTGTTAACATTACTGGACATGTGACAAAACTTCAAAAACACAGAAGTATGTCAATGAAATAAACTTAAAAACTAAGGGCATAAGTGTGATTCATGGTCTTTCGGAATACGATATACATTCGGGAACCGTTTGTACCATCTCGTAATCAGTAAACAGCAACACGATTATCATAAACATTTCATGAATACTCAGATCTTTAAAAAATCACTCAGCAAGTGGAGAGTCAGATAACACAACTGAACGTCGGGATTAGTCGAAATAAAAAAAAAATCAGATTTTTCAGATTTATAATGTATCACAGTTAACAACCCGTCCTTGCTAAAACTGTCAAAAATAATAAGAAAAGGTTTCGACAACCATGTATTAAGTCAGTATAAAAAATGAAACAGAAGGTTGGGCAGAAAGGGCATTATGGAATCATAGTATGATGGAATACAACCGACCACTGGGGAGTGGACAGGAATGGGGCGCGCCGATCGGGAAAGGTTAAAGGGTGAAGGTTGACAACTGGTTATATCGGCATTGGAAAAATCTTTTCAAACCACTGATTGAAGACGATCCACGCTCTAAAAAAAACCTTTCGATCTTTCGAACCAGTTAGTTGAAAACTATACTGATGAACATTCATTTGCTTCTCCTAGCAGAAAGAGTACGGGCATTTAGAGTTACTTGCTTCTTAATACATATACTCAGGCATTTTAGACCATTCATCATCATTCTTTTAATATCTAAAAGAGTATGTATCGAAGTGATTAGTGTTTCATGTTTCTCAGTGCTCGTAGCTTTTGCGGAACAAGTCATGAAAGACCCTCTTCGATGTTTAACCCTGACCGGCCCTGCATCTGTCAGTGCAGAGTGCATGGTCTAAGTAGCTATAACGTTTAGAAAATTTGACAAGAACCCGCAACAGGACTATACTCCCTTTTTTGGAATGTGGCTGAACGTTCTTAAAAGTTTGCAAGATCGCTTGCCTAATCTTCATGAAACGTTTGGAAACATTTGTGTCTGCATATAATCAATGATTGTTCCCAGCATCAACTCAGTTCATATACGTACCAAAATACGTTGCTATAATCTGTTTCTCAAAATCAAATACGGAATTGCACTGTTCTCTCAAGATATTTAACAGCGACTATTTTTCCATTTGTTAAAACTTATATTAAAAAAAACCAGTTATTTTCTTATTCTTAACCCGAGGTATGTCAGTTCTTAGTATATAGCCTCAGTGCTCTTCAGCAAAAACAGTTCACTGTATGTTTCTCAAGGTGTAGAAGTGCGTTAAGGTGGCTCGAAACAGTTTTCCGTTTTCCATTACAACTGAACTTTATGAAAGGTTTACTCGTTTGTAGTAAAA